>PVHP010001237.1:0-110902 GCA_004024765.1 Zapus hudsonius | reverse complement strand
AATAAATAAAATAAAATAATAATTACCTCTACAAATCAGAGTCATTGTTGACATGGACTAAACTCACTTAAGGGAATTGTGTTTTTGAAATACACAGTCTGAAGACTATTTCAATAGTAATGACTAAAGTCACTTTTTAAAAAGGAATGATGTAATAGCTCTAAAGATAAAACATAATTCCCTATTGTCTAGATTAGTTTAACTTAAGCACCCAGATTTTTAAAATTCAAACTTCCTGGTCAAGAGTCGGCGATAACATCTAATGAAAACAGCCTGAAATGTATGCAGCATGATCCTGAAGGAAGTCTCCACTCTAATTTTTAACAGTCTTAATCATTAAAATATCAAGATACGGAAATGTCTAGCTAAGAGAGCATCAGAGTAAAAAGTTCAAGGGTTGGAGTGTGCAACCCACAAACTTCTCACTCATTCACCTGTCTCTAATTGCATGCAATGATATTAATGACCCAGTAATTATGGACAGAGCATCAGAGAAGTGGAAACACCCACCCAAGTTAGAGTTCATGGCTCGGTGGTGGGGACTTCTCCACTCACCGGACTCATGTCTGCTGACAGCTGGGACACAGCGCTGCACACGAAGGGCTGTTCTCATGGTGGAGCGGTTTAGACGGAATGACATTATTTGCTTTGACCCTTAAGAGACCAGCTGTAGCTTTAGAAAGTGTCCCTGTCTAAATCTGCCCTCCATGTGAACCTAACTCCATTCAGGGGACACGTTTTAGACTCTAAGAATCTAGGGCAATTTTCCACATGTTTGCTTCAACTTCACCTCCTGGTTTACCACCAGGAACAACACTAGGCTTCTTCAAGAATGCAAAATCCTACATGGAGCTTTCATTTAGTAACAGGCAGCCTGGGCCCTTTGTACAGGGATCAACTATGCTCTCGTTCAAGGTTGGGCTGATTCACCAGTTCATTCAGTGATCTGCCCACCCACACGCCCGCCTACCCATTCATCCATCCATTTACCCACCCATCTACCTAAAAACCCAGCCAGGCAGCCACCTTCATCCATCCATCCATCTGTTTGCCCATCCATTTATCTATCCATGTACCCATCCATCCATCAACTGAACTATCCACCATCCACCGGTCTGTCCGCCTGTCCACCCATCTGTCCATCTATGAAACAGAGCATCAGCACTGACTAGAAAACTTGATGTCTCTATTTTTGTTTTTTTTTTCAAATAATTTCATCTTAATAACTTTACCATTTAGCAACTTTCTGTCAAAGGGCATAAAATTCTTGCTAGTATTATAAAACCAAATCAGCATAATCATATCAAAGAGACGGAACTGATTAATAGACCTAAAAGAAAAAATTAGAACAAGTAACAGGTTACTGAAATTTTTCTAAAAAGAAAATTTAGAACAAATAAGAAACAAAGGTCTTTCCTAATAGTCCTTCCTCTAGTTGCCTTGCTATGGCTCAAGTTAGCCTTGAACTTCTGGGCTCCTGAGCAGTTGGGCCTACAGGCTCATGCCATGGTGCCTAGTTTATCCGGCCAGATCTCAGTTCCACCTTGGGAATCAGCTATCACTCGCAGCATCTCTGATGTGAGCAGAGCTTGTTACGGATACTGCCCGAGTTTCTTGGCCATGGCTAGGCCTACAATGCATAGACCAAGTGTGTTCACCTACGTACAGTTCACATGTGCACACACTCCTGCCTTCACCTGGCATTTGGATGCGATGCTCAGTATCTTCTGCTACGTGGCAGTGTGCACCACTGCCCAGAACCACAGTGGTCTGAGTCTGACTGTGCCAGCCTGGAAGCCCCAGTGCTCGGCCTTGCTAGTGAGGGGAGTAAATCCTCACCACTTCCTCGGAAGAACAAATGTGTGCCTCTTACGAACATAGAAGTCAGTTTTCTCAAAGTAATCTCTATTTTTTTTAATGTCTGTCTGTGCCTCTCAGCTATTTTTTAAGTGTTTTATTTTGCTTTAAAATTTTATCTTCACGATGAATATTTAAAGGCTGTTAAGAAAGAAAGTTGTTCTCTTTGATGCCTGTGCGAGGTCTCCAGTATTGTTCAATTATTTATAACTCTAAGTGAACCTTTACCAAGCTATAAATGCAGGGGCTCGAGATATTAAGATGTGTTTTATGAAATAATAGGGCAGCTTTATTCTGAACGATTCTAAAATAACTTTCATGCTAAGCAATGCCCTTGGGATCTCATCGATGCATTCATGTCTTCTGTCTTCCCTTCCTCAAATACTGTATGGGTCACCCTGTGCCCGCTTCTCACTGGCTGCTTCCAACAAGGAATGGAAGACTATGGACTATGTCTCTAGGGAGCTGTTGCCACTGTGAACCATGTCTATGCACACCAGCCTGTGTGAGGGGGCCAGACCTGAGCCCACCCACCCTGCTCAGCACCATCTAGGGAGGCAGAGAGCGCCTGTCCACCCTGGACTCACCAGCTCTAACAACAAATGAAAGAAGGTTCCGGTAATCACAGGAATAGACTGATGTCCCTTCCCAGCTCCCCGGTGCTAAGGCCACTCTGACACGTCACTGTTTATCCTGCCTAGGAGCCACACTCCCTGTGCCCCACGGAGCCCGAGCACTGAGGGGGATGGGATGAGAAGCGGACCCCATGAGACTCCTCCCTGACCAAGAGCTCACAAGATCTACGATTCCAGAGCAAAGCACAGGGAAGTGCACGCTGCTGAGTCAAGGACAAAAGAGCTTCAAAGAAATCAAAGAGAAGGGTCTGATGATGGAGTGACCTGCGTGACTAAACTGCCAACTCTGCAGTTCACTGAATACCCAGCTGGCAAGTCAAGGCCCCTCGCTGAGCCCCACCCTCGGGTGCTGCATCCCACAGCAAAGCCCAGGTGTGCAGGCCTTCAGCCTCTCATTTCTGGTTCCACAGTTAACTTGGAGTTGGCTGGTGTCCCAAATGAAAACAACCAACCTGGAGAATCTTTCTGGGCCGAGACTCACATCAACCCCATGAACAAGAGCTATCAAGATGCCCATTTTGACGATGAAAAGACTGAGGCAGTTAGGTTACTTGTTCACGAACACTCAAAACTCTGGGCAGCAAGTCCCAGACTCTAGCCCCTAGGAGAGCGCTAGGGGCTGCATACATCCTCTAACACTCTATGTATGGACTTGGTAGATTCAGGCGGGCGTCCATTATAGAAAGACAGTTCTAGGAAAAATTAACATGTGTTGAATTTCATCAACTCAGCTATTGGGGGCAAGGTGTCACCCCAAAATCACTAAGCTGGGTGTATTTAATAGGGGAACCGTGGCTCTGCTGGGTCTGTCGTCCATAAGTAACACAGCACCAGGGCTTTCCAGGCAGGCATCGCGCGTTCTTGCACATCCTGAAAGACGCCTTCGTGTCATGGGGCGTTGGGAAGCTCCTGAGGATTTACTTCTGTTCCAGGGAGAGTGCATGTCAGCCTAACTCGCCAGACCTGCTCCCCAGAAATAAAGGCATCAAGTACAGAAGCAGCAAAAAACAAACGCGTGTGAACGCATGGATGTATGCACACACACACACAAGCACACACACATGTAGGTGCACACACACGCACACAGTCTCACAGGGCCAACAACACAGAATCCGCTGTGCTCTTCTGGTGACTTAATAATCTTGCTTAATTTATGTAAGTATTTTACTCTATTTTGTGACTTTGCTTAATATATGCTGTAAAAATGAAAACCAGCAAAGCTGTCTGTGGAGGCTTCCAGTTTTGCAGGCTGAGGCATGGTGGTCCCCTAGACTCCCTCGGTGCAAGAGTGGGCCCCACTCCAAGAGGCATATGGTAAATGCCCTAGAGTGTGTGCATGTGGGCCAACAACCTTCAGAAACGGTGACTTCTGGATGGTGCCACAAGCCCATGACTTGCCTATGAACACATGATAAAATCAAGCCCACAAAGAGGACCCGTAGTGTGGCTGTGGTCACTGTTCACCCAACAGTGTGAACAAGTGTGAACACAAGGGCACTCATTTTCACCCATTTAACACATACTTCCTCTCTGTGGGGACTGTGTAAGGTTTCAGGTTGGACAGCCCAGCAGCTGGCACTCAGTCAGCCCTGGGTGGACCCCTTTCCAAGCACCCCTAAAGCAGGGACAGAGAACAGCTCAGGGAACACCACTCAAACTGGAGGGCTTACCTGCTTCTTCCCAAGAACATGAGCAACATCAGAGCATATGGTAACTTCACTGACACACTCATGACCAGAGTCACTGCAGGTTACCTGAAATACTGGCTGTTTTACGGCAATGAGGGTCTGAATGTCATCAGGGGCAAAGGGCTTTTCAGAACAAATGTTCACTACATCCCCATCTCTGGATCACTTAGTGATCAGGCGATTTTATTATGCAAATGAAGCCCAACGCTAATTACTAAAATAGGTCATGTGAAAAAGTCAGTTCTAAGCATGAAGAAATCCCACATGTATCATTTTGCCACATGTCACAGCAAATTCTCTTCTGGGAGGCCATCAGTGAGGAGGCCCAGAGTGAGGCATTTCTCAAGGGAACTCACTGTACACTCAGTGGGTTTAAAACACAGTTTCCAGTTAAAGACTGGTATTTACGTTAAAACTCAAGTATGTGACAGATATATTTTAAGTTGAATAACCCTAGAAGTCAAGCTTTTTTAACTGGGAAGAACCAATGAACATGAATGGGTTTGTACTTCTGACCATTGGACATCCTGGATCCCCAGGGGACCTCCATCACTAATCTGAACAATACCAACAAGAAAAGATTTTCCTAGAGAGGAAAATTAAAGTGACTTCCTCATTAAACTTAGGCAGTAGAACTAAGACCTAAGGCCCTGGGCTCCTGGCCTAATCCCCCAAAACACTGCCCAACACCAGCAGGGTCCACTGTCCCCAGGGCCACATCAAGCACTCACCCAAACCATCGAGCTGCTTCCTCCCATGTAAGGACTGGCACACAACAGTCCAGAGACCACCAATGTGGTATTAAGCACATGTCCTGTACTTCCCAGAAGCTCAAACACGAATCCATGCTTTGAAGTATTAACAGTATGCTTGTACAGAGCACTTCCTCTCACGCCACCAGCTCTGCCACAGGGAAATCCCACCTTCACTCTCCTGCTCAAGAGTGATGGTGACAGGAGGCAGAAGTCAGGGGAAAGCAGATGTCCTAAGCTTACAGAAGCCTGGATGTCACTCACACCCTCCAGGAAAGATTTCTAGATTAAGCTTGCACCCTTCCTGGAGGACAGAAACTCAGATCCTTACCAAGATTACCAGCAAAACTGTAAAATCTGGTCTTTGTCTGTGGTAACCTGCTGCCCTGGTCTTTCTCACGTAGCCTCTCCCCATAGGAAACCCAGACCGAGTCTGGAGGTGGGCTTCTCAACCCCTCTTGACTCCCTGGGCAAGAGCTCCTCCTTGCTTCCTTCTCTTAGGTTCTAGGCTTAAGCCCCTTCTCTTCTTCTTCCTAACGCTTTGAGCTGTAATAAATCCTTCTGAACCTTGTCCTCTTGTCCATGGGTTTCATTCCCTAATTCATAGGACAAGGATCAGGAAGAGCCCCACATTATAGTACATTAGCATACAAGGAACCTGAACTCCTTTATCAACACACATGCACACTGGCTCACAAGTTAGCTTGACAAGGAAATTAGTAACTTTTTCAAATCCTTTGATTGTTTTGCTGCCTTGGGATTCTGACAGAAGCTTGCAAAGCCAATGTTCCTTGCAACACTATTTTACATTTTGCCCTCATTTCCCACTTCCCTTCAAGGAAACTTGAATATCCACCAGCTTGTCTGAAATGTGGGTGAGAAATCAGCCTCTGCCTTCCCAAGTGTCTGGAATGTTCTCTGCCTGGGACACAGGGGAAGACCTGAAGCTCTGCTGAGGGTGTCACTGAATTTCCAGCTACTTACCAGCCTAGGCACCATCTCAGCACAGACAGTGCCCTCACAGTGCCTGTTTGTTTAGAGCCTGATACCCCAGGCTCTAGTTTTAAGATTCTTCATCCATCTATCTATCTATCTATCTATCTATCTATCTATCAATCATCTATCATCTATTTATTCATGTATTTATTTAGACTCAGGGTCTCACCATCACCATATAGTCCAGCTGGTGGTGAACTTGAGATTTTCTTGCCTGTCTCCTATATGATAGCTATGCACCCCCCAGGCTCTCTTTAAGATTCTTTTTATCTCTGGCCACCTCATGCTTTTACCCTGTAAATCATAACTCTAAGGACAGTTCTGGAGGCCAGATTAGCCACCCACCTGCAATGAACCTATTAATGTAGCATAGTGAGTTCTCAAATTAAGAAAGGCTAGAGAGGCCGTGACTGGGCAGACGGATTAATATCATAATTATAAATTAAGCCATGTCTCTAGGTACAAATTTCTCATGTGTTGATAAAAAGTAGTTATTAAATGCTTAGGACATTAACCCAAGAGACACTAGCAAACTATCTGCATTTCTTGACTATTATTTCAGAAGAAAGGTAAATCTCTGGTCTATACTGGGATCATTCTTGCCCTTACAGGGATCTTGGGATTTACAAGCCCCATTTTTATGAAGTCCCAGGCTAAAGAAAGAGCTTGAAGGAACTAGTATGGTGAGCTGGCTTCTCGCCATGGGGTGCCACAGGGCTTCTTAGGGGAGCAGCCCTCTTTGGAGAGGGGCAGTCACCGTATGGCAACCCTACCTTCTTCCTCTATTTATATGGGGACAGGAGCTTTCTTAAAGCATCTATCTGAGGTCAGTTTCTTTCCCTAGAAAAGTCATGCTAGACTTCTGTCCACTAACATGTCATCACTCAAAAAAAAACCCAGTAACAACACACACATATACATACATACATACATACATACATACATACATACATACATACATAGAAAGACTTCTAAAAGTTTAAGGTTTCCATTTATTTTACCTTGTAATTATTTTATCCTTTCAAAGATTTCCTTATATTTTACCACCTCACCTGCCTTCTTTCAACTCAGAATGATAATTATTCCATTAAATACTTCATCTACCACTTTCTCACTTTGTTATACTCGGAAAGCTATTCTCTTTATCAAGTTACCTTCAAAAATGAGTTCTCAGTCTCTGTGACATTTTGCAACAGACAAGAGTCTGTGACCACCTTTGTTTTAATCACTGATGTGGTAAAAATGCATGTTACAGAGCACTAGATAAATATTCAGTTAATTACTGTTCAGTGCTGTGAAGAGCAAATCACAGCTGGAGAAACCAGACCTGCATCAGATCACCAGGCCAGAAGGCGCCAGGCCAGAGGCCAGAGCTGAGAACCAGTGAAACATGCAGGGAATTCAACATTGAGCAAAACTTGAGGGCCGGGAATGGAGCTCCATGGTCGAGCACTTGCCCCCACACACAAGACCCTGGGTCTCATCCAGAGCCCTGCAAAAATTAGCCAAAACAACAACCAAACAACCCCCAGAAAACAGAGTATAACTTGAAACAAAAAAAAAAAAAGAAAAGAAAAGCTCATACATAAGCACATTTCTCTGTCTCCCAAACTTCCCTGTATGCAACCCAGAACACTGTGGACCATCCTGGCTGGTGTCAGGATGGGCACATTACTGGACTCACAGTCTCATGCATAGACATCAGATACCCCAATGAATACATATCATCTAATCTTAAGATAATGTGTGACATTATTATTATTATATTATTATTATTTGCGGTGTTATTCAGTGAGCAAACCCACGATTTGTCTTAATCCTTTCACTCTGGACCTAACATGACCACTTCTAATGGCATTTGCTTGTACGCTTCACCCTTTCAACTCAAGTGGTCCACCTGTCTAACTGAAGTGTCACTAACCACCTTGGAGTTACCTGCACTGGAGCAAACTCATACTAAGTGGAGGAGTGATGGAGTGATGGATGGATGGATGGAGGAGAAAATGCATTGCACAGTTACCTATCAAAATCCCACCAAAGGTCCTTAAAAACGGCTTTGTTAGAGACATTGGATCCCTTCATGTAATCCATTTACTTCAATACTAAAAGCACCCGGGGAGGTTTTTCCCCTTTGAGAATTTATATTTAATTAATAGCGTTACCACAGGGTCCCAAATTCAATTAAAGTTTCTTTGGGAGGGATAACAATCATTCAGCAAAGATTCTCACCGAAGCATTTGCCATGGTAATTTTAAGGAATCAAAATCAATATAAACCTAGTTAGCTTATTCGAATTCCCACACAATCAAGGACCAGAGCTCTACTTACATATGATGTAGTAATCCCGGTTCTTCTGAAATTCTAGACCCCACAGGTTTGGGCTGAATTCTTGAAACTTGATGGTGAACTTCACGTCTTGGTCTGGGCGGGCACAGTTGAGCAGAGGAGTATTCTCCTTCTTAATGCTGCACCTGTCTGCTTGGTCCTTATCAACCATATAAACTTTATAATATTCATACTGGCCAACAGTTTTAGAGTCCACTTTGGGGCAAATAATATCCAATTTGTCTCCTATCTGAGGGTATAGTACCAGTCCTTGTCCAGGCAGAAATCTAAAAGCATAAAAGAAAAGCCATTGAGTTGATCAAATCATCTTCACAACAGTCATCAAAAAGCCAAACAATGCCAAGAACCCCACACCACGAATTCTCAGACCTGCATTTTGATCAACCAAAGGTGTCCTGGCTCAGGTCAGCATGGGACAAATGCATTTTTAAGAATTGAGCATAAACAAAACCCACAACACAACAATGAACTCCTTCCTTTAAGCAGCTGGCCTGCTGACATTCGCACCGCCTCCTCCCTGGTCACATTCCAGTTATCCTTTGTGCAGCTTTACAACTTTCCCTCTGAGGTGAGTCAGACCTTCCCACCTGTTTGTTATTTTTTAACTCCTGGCAACTTAGTTTATTGGGCATGCCACAGAGCGATGGCATCAATTCCGGGAACAGTGCAGCCTCTGAGGCCTCCTGGTCCTCCTTTTTTCCATGTGCTGTTGGTGTTAATTAACAGACAAGTTTCATCAGGAATGTTTCAAATTACTTATCATAATTAGTCAGTCACTGATCAAACAATGGGTTTTTTATTACACAGAACAAAAGAAATGTCTTACAAACCCATAAAAGATAACCAGAAATAATTAGTGTCGTATTGATTCAGCTGTGAGATGAAGAGTGCTCTGCTGGTGAGGACAACAAGGACCCTCCTGGCTCTACAGATCTTCTCTTTTCCCCTCCCTTGAGATGCATGTGCTCCAATTAATTCTTAGAGGCAAATCTGTACAACTAGGACAACTGACACAAAGTCCCCTGGATGCTTCCAGCTAAAAGCTTCCTTCCTCCCTTTTCTTTCCCGCTGGTCATGCTGCTGAAAGATCTTTCCTAATGGGGAGTTTCTCTACGACAATGAAACAAGAGTGTCCTAATGAACATCCTCTATAAGAGCTAACACCAACAGCACCCTCAGATCCCAGGCCTGCAGGCTCATTAAAGCATTAGAACCCCAGAACAAAGCCTCCCCTCCCAGTCCTTCTGATGGCAGGCTTTACAGCATTATTTCACTAGAGACCCACCAGCCATAATGACTTTGATGCCCCCACCAATGAAGCTGGGGTGATGGGGAACCTCAAATTTCAAGTCCACACCGAGGTAAGATGGTTTATGGTAACAGGAAGTACTAGTTGTCAGAGAAGTGCATCGGAGAGGTTACAGAGAAACACAAAACACAAGTTCTCCTGTTAAACCAGTACTTTTACAGCAGAAAAAAAAAAAAAAAACCCTGCATGTCATATGTGGTGGTTGGTAACCTTCTGGGGTTTGTGGCATTGTACTACCCTAAAGAGGGAATGGTCCCCAACACACTGGGTTTTTTGCTTCATCAACTTGTCCCCTTTAGCAAGAACGTATGACACACACTCATTTGAAAACAAAGTATCAGCAGAAATCTTCCAAGAGGAGATCTTACATTGAAGCAGATTGAAATGAGTTTTTATAACAGTGACAAATTTAGAACACCCATGTGTATGTACAGTGCTGAAGAATTCTCTAGAACTTTGGACAAATGGAGATCATCACTTATTGAAGGCCCTTCGGGCCATTTCCACAGTTCTCTGGGGGCTTTGTAAACTCCAACCTGCCAGGGCTGAAAGGCTTCCCCAGGGTACTTCCTCAGCCCTTTCAAAGCCTGTCCATTCTCTTCAGGCAAGATCTTCTTGCTGGATGAAGCTAGTGACTGTCTCATGAAGGACTACATCAGAATGTCTGTGGATGAGGTCGTCAATGTCACCCTCTCATGTCCCACTCCCACAGTGATTTGGATGCAGTCTATGGTTACAAACCAGGATGGGATGGATGCCTGGGAAAAGGCGTAATGAATTTCCATGGTACTAAGTTAATCTCCACCCAGACCCTTTCCTCATGCTTATTCCCTTCTCTGACTTTGTAAGGAACCTGTCCTGCTTCCAAAAACCAAGAGCCAGGTCCTGCCTCTATGCTAAATCAGTTCCTTTTGCAGCTGGGACAGAGGGACACCATGTAAGTGCTGGCTAGCCTGGCATGTCATGTCAGCAGCAGTGTACGGCCAGCTCTCTCTTTAGACCCTCTCACATTCCCGCCTTCCCAGCAAGGTGTGCCTTATCCTCTGCACACATTCAGTTCTTCCAGGACACTGCCTTGTAGGGCCCACGCAGTGCACCTGGGAGCATCTCGGGACCCTCCACAGTAGCCCTTATGTCTCAAGTTCTTCATTCAAAATTCTCCCAAGACCCCATGTCCTTCATGAAGATTTGAACAAACAAACCAAACAAGGAACCACAGGAGGTTTTCTTCTACCCCCAACAGGTACTCAGAACCAGTCTCCCTGATCACCACCAGCTCTAGTCACAGCCCTTGCTGGTGCCTGTGAGCTGAGACCAAGGACACGTGACACAGGCTGGGGAAATGGTTCGGTGAGTAAAGCACTTGGCATGAAAGCATGGGGACCTGAGTTACCCCAGTAACCACATGACAAATATGGAAAAAATTAAAACTAAAAATTTGTGTGTGTGGTAGTGTACCCGGAGACAGGCAGCTCTCTGGGGCTCACTGTCAGCCATCTGGTCTACCTAGTGAGCACCAGGCCAATGAAAGACTTTGTTTCCAAAAGATGCATGTTGCTCCTAAGTAACAACACCTGAAGTTGTTCTCTGCCATACACACATGCACCTGTACACAAATATGTATGCAACCCCCACACACAAAGAACACAGCAGGGCTAGGGGTTTAGGTGCTTGCCTACAAACCCTAAAGACCTGGGTTCAATTCCCCAGTACCCATGTAAAGCCAGATGCACAATGTGGCATATATATCTGGAGTTAGTTTGCAGGGGTTTGAAGACCTGGTCTAGTGCCCACTCTCATTTTCTCTCTCTCTCTCTCTCTCCCCCTCCTCCTCTGTCTTCTCTCTATCAGTGCTTACAAAGGAATAAGAACACGGCAGGCACATCAGCCAGTATGCCAACAAGAATCACGCTGTTGTTTTAGATGATATTTACAGTGGGTACGAATCACATAAATAACTGAATGCCTTTGCAAATAAGCACACCTGCCTGATGTGAAGTTTTACTTTCTTCAGTGTGTGCAGTCCAACGTTGTGAGTAGCTGTTGTGACTAGTGACAGAGCAGCATGGTGACGGGGGATGCTAACCAGGATGAAAGGGGGAGGGGCAACTCAAACTAATACACATACATTATGGTCCTGACTTCTAAAGCATCAAAGAAGGTCAATTCACCTTTCAGCATCCGCTGTGGCAAGAAGCTTACCTTCTGAAAGTAAAAAGTTGCTGCTGCATGAGTTCACTTGACACTTTTTAAAAATGCCTTTGTATGAAAATCCACAGGAAAGGAGTGACAGCTGGTGTCAAAAGTCTACACGGGCCATGTCAGTTGGTGAGACCAGTGTCTCTGCAGAGCAAGTGGAAGGCTGAGAAGGAGAGTCACCGCTGGTCTCCAGAGCCTTACAGTATGACAGAAGGATCCAAGCTATGGGTCTTGTTTTCTTTCCTCTGAGACAGGATCCCATGCAGCCAAGACCGTCCTAGAACTCGCTATGTAACTGTGCTGCCCTTGAACTCCTGATCCTTCTGCCCCCACTTCCCTTGTGCTGGGACTACAGGTGTGCCTAGGAAGCTGCAGGTTTTGTGCCAGATGTTTGAATTACAGAACCCAGCTCCCCGAGACAGGCCGGTCCCCCCAGGGCTGCCATAAGGTAATACTCAATAAGTAGTAAGCCAGCGGAAACTCTGAGCAAATACTAGCGTTATAGATCTTTAAGTCAAATGAAGTGCCACTGACCATTTGCTGGTCACAGGTGTGGAGTTCTGAAGGAAGGCCATGTCTTGTGAGGCACGAGCCTGGAGAGGACCTGAGACAGGGTTTGACCTGCCCCTGCCCCCCTAGAAGGAGCTCTTAAGAATCAGCACCCTTCAGTGGCACCTTATTCAAAGTACAAAACCACTGCAGCTTCGAGCGGGCCAAGGACTCACATCTCCTGACCTTCAGCGCCACACAGAAGATGAGGTGAAGGTCCCGGAACCCAAGGAAACATGACAAGAAAAACCCCTCTCCAGCACACTCCCAGTCCTCCTGCATCCCATTAGAGGCTAAATCTGGTTTTGTGAAACACGTGTTTCTCTCCACCAAGCTTTTCAAAGATAAGCCATGAAGTTAAGGGAAAATGAGAGAAAGTCAACATACGCCAGCCTTGTGAGAATCCCACAGACAGTTACGGGGGGTGGAGGTGGGTCTAGCTGCCCAGAACACGCTGGCTGGGCCAAGTGGGGCAGTCTGAGGACCCAGCTCACAGGGTGGCTACCTGGCATCTGTCCCTGATCTGAGCAGGCCAAGAAACAAAAGGCAAGGAAGAAACAGGCCAACCACATGGAATTTGGGCTTTATATAATGCTGCAGACAGAGTCCAGATAATTTCAGTAATAAGATGTATTTCAAAGGCAAATGGTTTGCTTCTCAAAAACAGTACTTTGTACACAGAACACAACTAAACCAACATGTCATAAGTCAGTGAACAGAGGTCTATGCTTTATGCTATGGACTTGGGACTGCCCACAACATCTGCACCGTGCGTGTCTGGTTATATTCAACAATGCATTTACCATGGGCTAACTCCTGAAGTGTCTTTGGAAAATTCTGGTGATAAGCATTGGCTAATTTTAAGTTGCTTCCTGGTTATCCACAGCTGATGTCAAACTCATATTTCTTGTGGCATGTTCTGATAAGGTTCATCTTGAAACCAAAACACAGAAATCCTCCATGTTAAAGCCCATGTGTGGTAGTTGGAATCATATGTCCTCCATAAACTCAAGTTCTTTGAATGCTTGGCTCCTAGATGGTAGAAATTTGGGAGGTGGAGCCTTGCTGGAGGAGGTGTGTTGTTGGGGAAAGCTTAGGGATGTTACCCCAGCTCCCCCTTGTTAGAGTTCCGCTTACTCTCCTGCTGTTTCCACCTGCTGTGACTGAGGTGATGTCCAGCCTCTGCTCATGTCATGCTTTCCCCTGCCATCATGAAACTTCCCCTTGAGACTAGAAGCCAAAATAAAAAACCTTTCCTCCTACCAGTTGCTTTGGTTGGGTGCTTTATCCCAGCAATGAGAAGGTAACTACACCACACCATGCCACAGGGGAGGGTGTTCTTGTTAACCTTGCTTTAAAGAGCGGTTAGAGAGAGGTGCCATTTAATAGTCTGCTAACTTCTATCCAAACAGAAAGCAACGACAACAGTGGAGAAATGAGCCAGGCCTCTCCCTCTCTGGGCCTGGCTAGTGAGTCCAGCACAGGGCTGCCTGTCTGCCTGGGAGCGGAAGCGCAGGCTCCTTCCCTTCAGAATGCTTCCCCAGCCCCATGCCCCTCCCCGGGGAGCCACTGGGGAGCACTAGGCAGAAGTAGGCAACTCTACTGGTTTTCCCCAGTGACTCATTTCCAAGTAGACAATAGATGCCATGGCATGAAATCAGATATGGAGACAATAGGATGTGAGGGAAAATGGAAAGTCTGAAACAGGGTTTCCAAGGCCGATGCACCCAAAGCAAAATAATTTGATATTAGAATCTATTTTTATCTGGGGATTACCTATCGATTTAATTCATGTTTGAAAAAGTTCTTTGGCAAACTAGACTCTAACACAGTATTCCATGCAGAGGACTGTGGTTGACAATGCTAATAATCTAAATTAAGCATTAATATTTAGTAATCTAAATTAGATCTCAAATAATTTAAATTAAGACATCTCAATTTCATATTCCTAATTGTAAAAACTTCTATTACCATTATGTGACATAATATTCTTTAATGCTAATAGCTAAGAACATAGCAGAATTAATGAGGAACAGAGCAGAAAGTTCTAGCCTACATATGAACTTAGGCTGGTTTAAAACACTTTAGCAATAACACGTGGGAAGCACAGCCCAACTGTGGGAGTTCAGAGGCTACACACTGTGATTTTCAAGGACACAACAAGACCATCGTGCAATGTGATGATGTCAAGTCTGAAACCTTCTGCTGACCAGTTAGGTGGAGGTAGGGGTGGCCAGATCTACTTCTGAACTTTGCCCAGAGCAACAGGAGAATTCATGGGAAGTCAGGAGTGAGGTGCTTAGGGGTTGGGTTATGTACCCCAAACTGCACTCCCTTGTCCTTCTCCCATCTGTGAACCCCCACCCCACCCCCACTCCCACTCTTGTCTTTCCCTTGACCATATTCCATGAACCTGGCAGGAATCACATATAGAAATCTACTTAAAGCAACCCAGTCATATTTCTGCATGACTAGGGAGAATAGCAGACGCCTAAGGAGCTTGTGCATCGGATGATGCCATCGAGCTACAGACACATGAAAACAGAACTGAGTAGGGTGACCCCTACTTTATGCCTATCTGCAGAAAACTGACAAGTAAACACTCCTGTGTGGATATGAGTGTGCATCCCTGAGAACTCTGCATTCCTTCTCTTTTTAAAAAAAATAATTTCTTTACTTGCAAGCAGAGAGAGAGAGAAAGATAGAGAGAAAGAGAGAGAGGAGACAGACACAGAGAGAAGAGAGAGGGACAAAGAGAGACAGAGAATGGGCACGCCAAGGCCTCCAGCCACTGCAAATGAATGCACCAGATGCATGCGCCACTTTGCATATCTGGCTTTATGTGGGTATGGTATTGGGGAATTGAGCCCAGGTGGTTAGGCTTTGCAGGCAAGCACCTTAGTCGCTGAGCCATCTCTCCAGCGCTGCTACTTTCCTTTGATGTAAAAATTACATTAGAGTACGGTCACACAGGTTTGTCATGCCGTTTCAGTCATTGACAAACTACATAGGAAGGAAGTCCTGTAAGACTCACACTACCTCCTAACATCACTGCCATCCTAGTGGGGGGTCAGCTCATGCCGCAAAGTTCCCATGATGATGAATCACCTGCACCTATGTCCAGACGACGTCCCTGTCCCAGGCAGCACAGGAACACTGTACACAGGTGGCTTACTTCAGAGGAAACCATGGAGTAGGTACCACCACGCTGACCCAACAGAGAACAATACACACAGATGGACCCTCACTGCCTTCACCAGCAACTGCTGGGAACTTTACCAGCCAGGAAGCTTCAGAATTCTCCACAGTAACCAATGGTTTGGTGTGCAGACTGAACATCTTTTGTTTGTTTGTTTGGTTTGGTTTGAGGTAGGGTCTAATTCTAACCCAGGCTGACCTGGAATTCACTATGGAGTCAGGCTGGCCTTGAACTCCTCCCTCTGCCTCTGAGTGCTGGAATTAAAGAGATATGGCTACAAAAGCTGAACTTGCCAGGCCTGGTGATACAGGTCTGAAATCCCAGTAACTTAGGGGGCTAAGGCAGGAAGAGCTTAAGCTCATGGCCTGCCAGGGTGACAGAGTGAGTTCAAAGCCAGCCTAGGCAAGTTGGGGAGACTTCATCTCAAAATAAAAAGTCAAATCGGGGCGTGGTGGCGCACTCTGGTGGCAGAGGCAAGGGGATCAGTTGACCTCAACTCAAGCTCAAGGACAACCTGGGACTACAGAGTGAGTTCAAGGTCAGCCTGGGCCAGAGTGAGACCCTACCTCAGAAAACAACAACAACAACAAAAGCAAAGAGAGAGCTGGGAATATTGCTCAGGGTTAGAGCGCTTCCCTAGCATCTGTGAAGCTCTGGGTTCGATGCCTGGGGCTATTAAAAACAAAACACTAAGAATCCCTAAACTATACCATCTTTTTGAACAAACTTCCATAACTCTCATTTTTAAAATAAGTGTTCAAAATGTTTAAAGTTTACAGACTTTTGCTGCCACTGTAAGGAACTCAACCCCCCAACTTTATAAACAGGCTCACCCCAGAAGTAAGCAAGCCCAAAATCATGTAAAGTGTATTGCCAAAGCAGCATTCTACAGTAAGTTTTATATATACTTTGGAAAACGTGCTTTTAGTATTATTTTAAGTTGATGGTGAGGGGCACTCAGGTGTAGACCCTGGGCTCTGGGGACACACTACAGTTCAGTGTAGTTGGTAGGTCTTTCTAGAAGCCCCTGTGGACCAGTATAACCACTGATCTGCAACTCCAATGTGTACATCTAGTTTCCATATGGGGCTGGGATAGTAGCCACAGGGCGATGAAGATTCCTTTCTGGAAAGTTCTACACACTTGAGAATGACTTTGCATCGTGAGTACGTGAACTTTATATAAACAATTGGGATATTCAGGCTTGCATGACTTCCACGTAAAACTAGAGGGCAATAGCAGATTAGTAAAATATTCCAGAAATGCCCCACACAGAACAGTTTGACAATGAAAGCAGTAAGAGTAGCACTCACAACAGACCTAAGCAATGTCTTCCATAAGAACCACTTGGAAACTGTTTTCCTGTTTTGGTGGAAAGCACTTTACTGCCCCCTTTTGCACTTGAACATCAGAACAGGTTTCGACACAGACATGTTCTGAAACCAGAGAAATAGTGGGGTGTAGCTCTAGGGTGTCAGGTTCACATAGAGCTGTGTTACCAGATACCAATGCTTAGAATAACAAGTAATTACCTTGAAACTTCCAGCAAGAACTCCACTATCTTCTCTGAGCTTCAGCCCTCCAAGAAGTAAGGTAGTAATTGGAGGCTTTAATTGACATTTTCTGCTTTAATTTGAATGCCTATGTGTGCTGGAACAATCGCCTGTTTTCACAGGTGCCCTTTCTTTCACAGTATTCTAAAACAAATACTGGATGCAACATGAACCCGATTTATTCCAGGATAAGAAAGAGGGCCTAGGAATGGCTTGTACAATTGGGGACCATTAAAGTGCCATAAATGCAAGGTTGAGGAGGGCGGTGTATAGTTCAAACTTCACACCAACCACAAGCACAAGGGGAAAGATGAGAAGCACAGGCCTGATGAGCCACAGGCACACAGACCGGTTCAGCAGCTCTCTCAGCTGAGGGGCATCTATCTATGCACACACTTGGGAAAGAAAGGAGTTAGAAGATCATCTGAGCAAGTTTCATTTGCCAAATTCTGATTTGCAGCACGGAAGGTACCAGAGGGTCCACTTGCATTTGACAATCTTGGTGTGCGGGGATAGACATTCTCATTTTGGACAGTTTTCCTCTGTCATTCTACAATTACCAATGAGTCAAAATAATATTGAGTTTCACAGCTTACAGTGAGGCACAATTGAATGAAAACTGACACCCTTTGATGTTAATCTTGTGTATTAGTTTTTTCATTTGTGATATAATATCCCCAAACACTAGGGGCTAAAGTAAGTTTCATTTTTAAATACACAAAGATAATATTCTCACAGTTTAAACTTTCCTTTTTTTCAGGAAAATATAAGTATTATGTCTCTATTGAGGCTCTAATTTTTTGTCATTAAACACCTCCAATTTATAAGGGGCCACGCCTGCCACAAGCTTAAATTGGAAATAGATTTTCCACTTAAATATTAATCTCCAAGTCAGAGTTTAGCTGTGTGACATGCAGACACTCTTGTTGTCTCTTCACCAATAAAGTCTGTCTTTGTCTTTATTTGTGTAATTGATTGAAGCAATTCTCTGCCAACATTAGACCTTCTCCTCCAATAAAAACACAGGTCTGCACACACTGTGTGTTGCTAAGGTGCAGTCCAGGAGTGAAAGCACCAAGCTGGTGCTGGGGCTGTGCAATAAGCAAATGAGAGGAGGAGGGATCCTTCCTGCCAGCCCTGCTGGCGAGCCGAGCCGGCAGGCTCCATGATTGAAACTGGGATTTCATAACCCCAGAGACAAGACACATTGCAGGCTTCTTTCCCAACTGTAATTTGTCTGCACCTGTATGGTCATGTTCCCAGCCGTGCTTTTCGCCAGAGTCTATAAAGGAAGGTGGAACTCGTGTTATTTTTAGGTGAGGCCCCAGAGAGAAAGATGGCTCTCACAGAGAAAGGGTTGCAAAGGGCATTTCCAGCTGGTTCCCTGTTGTTTCAGGTACGTGTGTTCAGGGCCAATTGCTCGCTTACCTGAGTGAGAAAGCCACGGAGGTGAAGCCACATGAAAATCTGACAGGGAATGAATGGCTTGTCATTGTAAACGCCAAGACAGGGAGCCTCTGGGCAGTCTAGGGTCCTGGCTGTGTACACACCCCATCATGACCCTTCATTTCCACCATCATGGATTTCTTTCTTAATTTCAGAGTTCTGCCCATGTAGAAAAGCAATTCAGCCATGTCTTCCCTAAGACAAAGCCTCTCCCTTTGGTGGGAGGAGGCTGACGTGCCCAACAAGCCAAATGATGCACTGACCCCCTGACCCACAGAGTGCAGGAGTTAGTGACCACAGCAAACAGAAGAGACAAGGAGCCTCAGCTGTGCTCTGAGAAGGGAGTCCTCTTGCCAGGCAAGCATAATAAGCCTTACAACACAGTTTGTAAGGCTGTGGCAATCTCTTTACAAGCTCCTAAATGGCTGCCTCCCAACACTGCCTTCTTCCCAGGCTGCAGAGGAGGGGTCAGGCACAGGTCCCTGTGGGTGTGACAGGAGACATCTTGCTATCATGGCCAGAGGTTCAGGGGAAGAAGAGAGGAAAGAGAAGCCATGCAGGTGACAAAACTGTTCCCATCACAGAGGACAAAGCTGGGATGGCATTGACTTCATCCAGATCCTCCACACCTGAGGCCAACTCAGGTTCTACAGGCAGCCTGGTGGGAGTGCGTGACCAAAATAAAGAACACGGGGGGTTAGTTAGAAAATAGGTGTTCCAGCAGGCTACCACTGAACCAAACTGATCTGGGCACAGCAGTGGGACGTAAGGGGATGCCATGGGGCTTTGGTTCTGAAGGAGGTGAGGACCTGGTTGCCAGGGACCTTAGCCAGCTGCTGGTTCTGCAGGTAAGCCGATGCTGAGGCAAAAATGCAAGCTTAGAGGTGCCTCTGTGAAGTCAAGAGAACCCCAGGCCCACCAGTATTCACCGCCTGGCTTCTTAAACAAACTGCTTCAAACTTGCAGAACATCAAAAGCCAGATGGGCTGAAGTGAATGAATCCACAGGCAGGAAGCCAGGCTCCCTGTTTGCTGTAGAGATAGGCCTGGACTTGATTTGAGTCTTCTCAGCTCCGACAAGCTGGAAGCTGGCACAGCTCCCAAAATCCAAAATAAAATGGCATTTAATTGTGACTAGACTCTAAAAAAGATGTCATACTATCTCCTTAGCTTGACACACACACAGCATCAAACCAAAGACGACTGTCTCAAAAAATCTGACCTCTTTTTCTCCCAGCAAGAATCGATAGGTTATTTAGATGTTCAAATGGCAATGTTAATAGTCAAAGGAATCACACAGTAAATGCATTCATATTATATTCCATAAAAGCCACCCTGTCATCCTCCAGACGAGCTGATGATTCTGTCTCCAGAGACCATGACCTTGTTCTACCAGAGTAGAGGGTCCATTTAGCACTGCATATCCAGAAGATGTTTTTTTTTTTTTTTAAAAAAATGGCTCTAAATACAAGTCCCATGGCATCTTCTCACATGGTACCACTGCTGCCCAGCTCACACTCAACACTTCCCTTTCCACCTGTGAGGATGGCTTAGAGCAAAGACACACTCAACCCAGTGACCCAACCACCGATTCCTGCCTCAACACTACCTGGGTTCAAACCCACTGCCTAGCTGTCTATGACCTTGGGTAACTAGTTAGCCAACTTGGCCTCAGTTTCCCCACTGGTATTAAGGGGATAATATGAGTACCTAGTGTGCATGATTCTCTGAAGGTTTATTGAGTATCTGTATAGCAGTTGGAAGAGCAGCTGGTATGAGTATCCCACTGCTGGTGGATAAAACAGAGTAAGGGAGGTTCTAAAGAGAACAGTCAGTAATATTAATATGAAAAATGCCACACTGCTCACAGTTTGGGCCCGTATATTCACTCATAGACTAATCTCCTTACTAGAATGCACAAGATGGATCCAGACAAAACCTCCTTGTCCAGTGCACTGCTGAAGAGCCGAACATGAGTGCCCAGAGAAACAGGTGATCTAAGAAAGCAGAGGACAGGGACACAGGAGAGTGTCTGACCTAGTCACTAAAAAAGGGCTGATGGGGCACAAAGTCCTGCTCATTCTAACATGAGGGAACTTGAAAGACAGTGCTTTTAAAGCACTTTCATTTTTACACTGAAAATAGCCTGTTACACAGCAGATACCCCTGCACCTTATTAACAGTAGCTGGCATTCATTAGTGGTTGTGCCAAGCACAGAGCTAGGCCCTGTAAAGGAACTGAATCCTGACCAGTTTCATTGCTTTCTTATATGGCACTACTATAGGACTGTTCCTGTTTTAAAGAGGGGCACAGCTAACAACTGGTGAATTCCAAAGCCTCTGCCACACCGTCCTTGCTAAAATCAACCGCCTGGCCTATCCATGCTCACACTGGGTCTGGAAAGGAAAGCCTCACCTTAAGAAGGCAGCTGAAGTCAATGAGGCAGCTATCAGAGTCTGTCTGTCCCATTTGTGGGTCTCTCTTTGCAGAAAACATGAAGCCTGCTCATTCAGGCCTGCTTACTATCTTTTTTTATTGTTGTTGCTTTTAAGTTTTAGCAATCTGCTATGACTTTGGTAGATAGACGAAGCTGCCTTTAATGACTCAAGATTCTTCTCCCTGGATGGCACCCCTGCTTCCTCCCCAGGGACCACCTTCCCTGCTTCCTGTTCCCCCTTATACAGCATGGAACACACCTGTTTCTACTTAGCATTTAAATCTCAAGTGGGGGCTGGAGTGATTGCTCAGCAGTTAAAGACAGCTACTTTCAAAGCCTGATGGCCTGGGTTCGATTCCCCAACACCCATGTAAAGACAGATGCACAAGATGGCACATGCATTTGGAGTTCATTTGTGGTGGTGGGAGGCCCTGGAACACCCATACTCACTCTCGTTCTGTCTGCCTCATTCTGTCTTTTTCAAATAATTTTAAAGTATTTTTAAAAAGTAAACAACAACTCTCAAGGGGATGGATGGATCCTTCTGCCTTTCATTTTCAGAGGGCAGACCTAGCAGTTGAAGAACGCTTGTTCAATAAAACAACAGACTTTCCACCACCAACGTCTAGGACACCCATGCCCCTGAGAACAAGAACTGGGCTGGAGCAGAGACCAAAGGCTTCCTCGGGGATCCCCAGACAGCTTCTTAATGCAGGGTGGCACATGGAGCCAGCCATGTTTCCCCCAAAGGGCCCATTCCAGACACTTGAAAGCAGCAGCTGCAGCCGCTCCTAGGAGCTTGCTGAGATGGGCTTTCCAGTTCACCTCAGACCCGAGCAACCAGGAACTATGACTATGTGACTGTGCCCAGAAATCCTTGTTTTCACCATCCTTGCTTCTGGTGCACTGGGGTGCAGGAACCTTGAATGTGAAGGTAGACTTCTAACAGCAGGTCAAGAACACAGACAAGTCTGGGTTGTTCCTGTCCATTTCACAGATGCCTGCTGAAGGCCCACACTGGCCAAGAGTGAGTAGACTGTAGGAATGAAGCAATGTCTCTCACTGGATTTTCAGGCAGGGAGGGAGATAAAGACCTGACTATGAAAAGATCTATGCATGCATGTATGTATGTATGTATGTATGTATGCATGCTGTGATCACTAAGTAGAAAATGATATTTTCTAACTTCTTTTCAGGTAGATACATTTTGAGATAATCTGAACACAATTCACTCATGGGGCAACTGTGACACACAGCCAATGTCCTGGGGCCACAGTGAGCCAGCTTAAGTGTGAAAAGAGCAGGGACTGAAACCCAGAAGCTTTCTGTCAGGTGACCTGACCCACCTTGCTGTGCCTCAGCCTCATGTGCTAGGCCCTGGACTCCTCGAAGACATCTCTAGCTTTGAGGGACAGAAGGAGAAATAGATACTTTTCAGGGAACAGCCCAGACAGGAAGGCAGTGCCCCAACCTTACACCTGCCAGACAAGCTAAAACCTGAGGTCCAGTACTCTCATTCTCTCCAACAACAAAAACACTGGCCCCCCTGGGACCCCTTGAATCCCCCACCCATATTCGGGGTGATGCTGAAAGGGTGCAGGTGAAAAGTAAGATCAATGCCTTGCTGGCAAGTGGAACCGGCATCACTAGCAAGTTCTGGAAAAGTGTTGCAAACACTATAATGAAAATTGGATGCAACTGAATTTTAATGGAGAAAGTAAACAGGATTGTTTAATCACTCTGTATAGAATCTATTTATGGTGCAGAAGAAAAGCATGTCTCCCAACCATGGCAGAACACTGATGGTTCACCTGCTGCACTCCTGAAATCAGCAAGTGTGAATTCCAAGGCCCAGAATGCCCTGGGCAAGAGTTACATATTTGAATTTATACAAGAATAGGAAAACCTGTAACTAGCTGAGAGCCTCTGCTGCAGGGGCTGCAAGCAGGTTCACTGAGCACACAATGTGTGGAGGGCTGACTCATTCGTCACCTCTTCTCACTAGTGTTCGAATCTCACCAACCTTTCCTGTCACACTCCTGAAATCCATTCTTGCAGGTAGGACACAGAGCTAACTGGCGGCTGGTGGGCAGTCTGCAAACACATGACAGAGCTTCCTTGCACCCTGTCTTTAATCTCTTTAACCCTGTTCCTAATAGAAAGCTGGAGGCCAGGGCAATTCAGCCTCATCTTTTGTCATTTCCCTGCCATAAATATGCACCAGCCTGTGTGTGAAAAGCTGAAGGAGGCGACAAGCTTGCTGGACATTTATCATGCTCTGTTCCCTGTTAACAAGCAAATACTTTAGTTGAATGGGCCATTAGCAATGATTGTCAAACGAGGGTGCAAGGTGCTAGGATGTGACCAGCTTATAAATGAGGGAGTATCCCTCCTCTTTGAGGAACCTAGACAAATGAAATGGATCTTTGGACCTAGGTGACTGTATTAAGAGAGAAAGTAAAGTGGCAGACTTAAGCATGGAAAGTGGGAGGCGGCAATTTTAAGATGTCTTTGATAGCAATGTCTATGGTCATTGTAGTTGTGATGGGGAAAACAGGCAGCAGAAACAGTGTCTTTGCAGCTCAAAACAATAGCCGAGGGAGGCCTGGGAACTGGGAGATAGTCAACAAAATGCCTCTAAAGTAGGATAACCCAAGATTTAATGACAATCCTTCCCAGTTACATGCAGAAGACTGGACAGGTCTCATGCTGCTGTAAGATAAACAGCCCAGAGAGGAGGTGTAAATCACCCCCAAGACACACCCCATCTTTAAAAAAGCCACTTGGGGGGAGGGGGTGGGAGGGATGGCAGCCCTCAAGGTTCCTGAAGAAATGCTAAGACCTTTCTATAAAGCCAAACAAGGGCAAGAAAGCAAATTTCCTTTTCTGGTGGCTTGACCCAATTGTGGGTGACACTCTGCATTCGACCCAACCACAGAACAGAGCTAATGGCTCATTTTGTTTAATGACTCAAGTGGAAAGTGAGGAAGACAACACAGAAGTTTTGCTTCTTTTCCAGGGTGCTGGGTGGGGACAGAAGGGCAGTAAGGGACAGCAGCATGGACAGTTTCTGTTTATAACCGCCGTTTGGGGTGGCAGTGTCCTTTTACAATCCTGTAATGGACACGGGGAGTCCACCCCATCCAATTCACATTTATTAACGAGTCTACAGCCTGCCGTTTTGATGACCAGAATGGACTGAATTAAACAAAAAGTCCCCCTTTTCCAGTTTTGTCACCTGTTATTTTTTCCACTTCCCAAGGGTGGGAGAGAACAGAGCCCCAGGAGAAGTAGAGGCTGGGAAGACCAATGGGCCATGTTTTTCTTTGCTCCCCCACACGTGGTGTGAGATGCAACAGGGCCTGGGAGATGAAGAAATCAAAAGGCCTCTTTTCTTTCCAGATACCCTCTCTGGTCTCTGTAGCTGCCCAGCAGGCCCCTGCCCGAAGCCCACAGAGATGAAGGCCAGGGCCCTCCAAGTGCAGCTAATCCCTCAGAAAGGCTGCGCTGCCAGGCCAGGAGTTAAGCAGGAAAGGCTTGTGGGCCCTAACGACCACGACGATCTGAAGTTTTAATCAGTCCCCATCTCCATCTATAAAAAGGCTGTCAATGAAACCTACCTTGGCCATATTATCCTCCACCAATGAGCAAGAACTGAGCAGCTTTTCTTCGCTACCTCCGCCAGCCCAGACCACAAGTAGGGCTTTCATGCTTCTAATCCCAGTCCTAGCCTCTGTGATTCTCACATAATACCCAACAGCCTGAAGCAAGGGCCTTCGCCCTGCACCCTTTTCAGGGACGTGTCATTTCTAACATCAAGTTAATCTATATGTTGCCATGGCGTCCCCTTTATCTGCCTTTACATCTTATGAACTGCATGGATTTACCACATTATTTTTATCTGAAAGACAGAAAATGGTGGTTTTATTGCTGTACAATCAGATTACTGCGGCCAGCTTCTCTATGCCTTTTTACCATACTTCAATCAAAAGAGATCAGTTTCTTTATGCTGTGCCTTGATTTACATTACATCTGTAGAGACCTAGTCTGGGTTGTAATCCCCTTATTAAGGATGACCAGGGTTGATTTGCCTAAAAATAAAAGCAAATTGTGTCAGACCCTTTCACTTTGTTTTTGATTCGGAACTACAAAATGGATTACTAAAGAAATCTTCAGAGTTCACACGGCCAGTATAGTGCTGAATTTACAATGAGAATTAAACAAGTTAAACAGAGGAGCCATGTCAATGGTTTACGGTTTCCATCATGGGAGAAGGGCTGAATTGCTTATGTCTTTGTATTCCTGGGCTCTACTGAGACAATGAAGCCACAGGAGCTTTTCCAAGCTTTTCGGAGCATGTCCCATTTGCTCCCCTTCCTTCTTGGCTGTTCTTGGTCCTCCCCCAGCTCCTTCTAATTCTACCCGTAAAGGAGGGGGGCAGGGAGGGGCTGCAGTTCTTTACTGCAAGCTAATTCCTGACCAGAAGCTTAGAGCTCTATGGGCTCTGCATATTTTAATCAAAATATTTTAAACAGTTGCACACTTTTCCTTAAGGCACTGTGCTCATCAACGAATCTACGTCACAAGTGAGAAACCAGTTCTTGATGTCAGCAGCCATTTTAATCATCTTTCAGAGAGGGCGCTTCTGTATGTCCAACTTGTAATTCAGAATCTTCAGAAGAAAGTTTTCATGAAACATCAAGGAAATATCGTTCCTAAATCAACTCCTTTTTAAATATTTATTTATTTGCAAGCAGAGAGAAACAGGAGACAGAGAAGGGAGAGAATGGACACGCCAGAGCTTCCAGCTGCTGCAAACAAACTCCAGATGCATGTGCCACTGTGCATCTGGCTTTACATGGGTGCTGGGGAATCGAACCCAGGTCATTGGACTTTGCAAGCAAGTGTCCTAACTGCTGAGTCATCTCTCCAACCCCCTAAATAAAGTCTTTTCCTCCTTCAGTGTCTACAATCTATTTCCTTCTCCTGCCACTCCTAGGATGCGTCCCTGCGTCACTACACTAGGATTTGGAATAGTTTTCCCATAGGTGAAAGCAATCTCCAGTCAGCGTCGCATTAGGCTCCCAGCAGCCACTTGAAATGTTTCAGTGGAAGACAGCAAAGACTGTTGGTCTGAAGGCAGTTACCACACGGATCCACCAACCAACCGCAGGAGTCACCTTAGTGGATGAAAAAGCTCTCGGGATCATTAATTAAACGTACCAGTTCTCCAGCACGCTTTATGGGGGATCATTCAACACGGGGTCTCTAGGTGGTCCCCAATGGCTAATTCACCTGTCTTCCAGCCAGGGCTCTCGGGAGGAGAGGAATGCTGGGATCATTTGCATTTCTTTGCACTGGTAAGACAAGTGTCAACTGCCAGCCTTTGAGAAAGATTGAGAACCAGTGCTTAACAAACCCTCTTAACCTCCAGCTCTCCCTTCGGAGGCTGCAAGCTCTAATTGTGGAGGTTAAAAAGGGCAGTCCTGAGACACATGACTCCCAAATAAATTCTCATCTGAAAAGAAAGCTACCAAGCATGTTGTGAGCCATCGCTTTTGCTCTTCTTTGTGATCCGCTTGGCTCCGTGGTCCAGCTGAAGGAGGACAGTCCATTACCTAGAGTTCATCGTCCTGACAAAATGTGAGGAATGTGGACGTGAAAGCAGGAACAATTCCGCCCCTGGTGCTTTGTGCTGCCTCTCTCTAGATTAAAACCGACAAGATTAACCCAAAGGCAAACTGGAGCACAGTTCAAGGGGCTATTCAATCAGGGCTGAATGTGCATTTGTTTACCTACAAAAATAAGAATTTCAGACACAATGGAAGGCAGGCCTGCCGTATATATGTTATTCAATAGGCTGTTTAAACAGCGCTATCCATTGTAGTTTATTTTATCAACCTGACAGGTCCATATTTATTCAGAGCCTGACTGGGGAGAGGCCCATGTATTAGAGGTTATCTGGATATGATCCAGCCATTCTTTTGGACCAAGTCAATCAATTTCAGGAATTCAGTATTATGTAGGAGGAAAAAAATTACATGGGAGAAACACAATGCTTTGTTAAGTAACTATTTAGTATGTGATACTTAGGGAATAGCAAACCCAGACATACAGTCATTCTGGAATGAAATTTTCAACAGTTAATTTATTCTGAATTTCATACCACGTCAGATTTGTTCATCCTAAAGTGAAACTATTAATTTTAAAAATACTCAATAATTTTATGTTGGCAAAAACATCAAGTTTGGGTGGTGGAAAAGATCTACTGAAACATTAATTAGAAATAATAGTGAGGTACTGCTGTTCTCTCCTGAATTAAAACATAGTTGAATTGTCCTAAGTGGTCTGGGCACCTAGAGGCAGAGCAACTGCTCATCCTTCAGTATGCAGAACTTCTTTTAATTAGTCATAAACGTGCAGGGATGGACACCCAGGCAATGTGATTAAAGTTGTATTGGACACTGGAGTCTCTGGACCCCTTACTCAGACAGTTGCTGCATGCTCCCTAGCTAGACCGACTCCCTGCTAAAGAGGCTGACCCCCACCTCAATGAAACAAATCTAATTATGATGGCTGCTTCATTCCAACGATCTGTTCCACACCTATGCAAAGTGATGAAAAACTTCAGTGCGTCTGATTATCTTCCTGCCTGCTTGAAATGGCCCCCTGGAAGCAAGTGTGCGCCCTCCTCAAGTGAGGGTGTGTGAAGATCCCGGGTGAGCCAGGTTGATACACTCCTCAAACTCAACACAGGCTTTCATATGATCCTGAGAGGAAGAAGATTTTCTGATTTAATAAGCTAGCAGTCAGCTATATACTTTCCAAAGACACATTACCCAGCTTTCCAGGCAAGCCTTTAAGAGGAAAATGCTAAAGGAAATTTTCCTGTTTTAGACAGGGAGGAACCACAACACCAGCAGTACCAGCAGTTCAAGGAGGCCTGCCTCTCAGGAACGCAGGCCCCAAACTCTATCTGTGGCTACAGCTCAGAAAAAATACTCATTTTAAATAACTGGACAGTAGGTACCAGTCACCTCCTTCTCCCCTAGAACACCACACATTCAAGATATAGCTACTCGAATCCTAGGGGGAAATAATTATTCTTCTAGTTGCTATTGCTTTTTTTTACAAGCCAGTATTTCTACTATCTAACCCACTAGGAATACTGATGCATCATGTGTGTGCTCGGCTGAACGTGAAGGGGTTAATGGGAATCTCTTGGAACTCGATTTAAACATAAATATTAAATCTGGTTAGGAGAAAACAAGAATAAATAAATAATAAATAAAAACAGCCCCCAAAGAGAGGCTGTGAGTGAAAGTGCGAAGGGCTTGAGGCTGCTGGGGGAGGGGCAGCGGGCGACAGCATTTGGCAGGGAAGGGTGACCTCTGTAGGCGCCCCGAGCCAGAGCAGCGTAGGCCGGGGCCGACTTGGGGAGGGAGCGCCGGCGGCCAGGCTCGGGTCCCTGCCAGGCGCCTGCCGTGCGGCACCACCTGGTGCCTGTGGGTTCCTATGGCTGTGAAGATGCCACACAGGAGAACAAATACCACACCTTACGTTTAAAAAAAGAAAAATCTATAGTAGATCTGAGCACAAGAAAGAGCTGCAGGAACTTTCCAACATGAACGGCATCAGGGCCACCTGGCATAAACTGGTCTCTAGGACATCCTGGCCCTTTGTTACGGGGCATGCTGCAAGGTGTTGGTAAACTTGAAACGGACCACTTTTAGTAGGTAGAATTCTTTAGTTAAGGTGTGATTCCTGCATCAAGTCCCTCATCTCTACTCTAAACCACTAGCTCAACTTCAATCAGGCCATCGGTGTCGTTTCTGAGCTCACACGTTCACTCCAGAAACCAGCCAACGTCTGCACACTTTCCCCAAGGCTAACAGTCCAGGGTTCTGCTGGGCATTCGGATGCCACACCGAGGGCACCAATGACGTGAAACGTGGCCACGCACATCGGGATGGATGGCGTTTTCTAAATCCCGAAAGCTCCCTGGTAGCCCGAACTTTTAAGTTCCTCCCCAAGGCCTAGCTTTGCTAAAAGTGAGTCTGATCCCGAGGACCGGACCGCGCTCGTGCCCAGCCCCCAGGGGCGAAGGCTTCAGGGACCGCGCAGGCTGTACAGGGCGTCCTTAAAAAATCAAGCCCGCTCCGGGGACGGCGCACGGACCCAGGCGAGCGGCCACCCAGGGAGCGAGCGGCCTATCGCCCTTGCCCGGAGCCCTTGGGGACAAAACCCAGGCCCACTCCTCCCTCAGGCGACGGGAGAGGGCTCTCCGCCCGGCTTCTCCCGCGGAGCCTGCGAGCTGCCCGCGCGCACTCGGGCTGGCGGCTAAGCGCGCGGGCTCCGCGCTGTCCAGCGAGCCTGTGTCCCCTTGTCCGAGGTGGACGCGCACTGCCCCACGGCTCGCGCGCCCCCAGGGCCGGGCCCGCGGAGCCTGCGCTCCTCCGAAGCCAGCAAGCCAGCACAGCGTCTCTGCCCGTGTCCACGGTGCCCGCGCGTCCTGTGTGTGGCGCCCGGCTCCGTCCTCGGAGCAGGGAGGGAGGGTCGGGGATCGCCATCAGACGCCTTCCCAGACGCGCCACCCGAATCTCCGGGGACGCTGAGCTCCCCGGAGCGCTTCGGGTAGGAACCGCAGGGGACGCGGCGGGGGGACGGGACAGACACCCGCGTTCCAGAAACGCGCTCCGAGACTCCGCCGGCCAACCGACCCTTCCTCCCGCCCGGGACGGCGCGAGGTACCCCGGGGCGGGCGGGGACCAAGGGGGAAGGTAGATGCCACTTACTTGGAGTTCGAGGAATTCCAATAGATTGGTTCTAAAACTATCGATCTGGAGATGGCAGTTCTGCATAAAACCATCAAAACTCCCCAGCAGTACTTCCACACAGAGTCCCTCCTCGCGGCCATGGCCAAGCCGTTCCCAGCGCCGCGCGGTCCGGGACGCCAAGGAGCCCGGATCCCCAATCCTCCGGGGCACGGCGGGAGGGCAGCCCGCGCGGGCGTCCGCAGCTCCGGCGTTCGCGCAGGCCGGGTGCGCTCTTCGCCCTCCGAGGCCCTCAGCGCGCGGGGTGGGGTCGCACGCGTGGGGCGCGGCGGCTCCGTGGACTCCGGGCTCCGGGGCGCCGCGCAGGACGCAGCTCGGACGGCCGGCTCCCGTGCGGCTCCAGGGTGCCGGGCCGTCCGCGGTGGGGACAGCGCGGGGCGGGGACAAAGGCCCGAAGCGGAGCGACGTCGAAGTGGTGTCGGAGCGGGGCAGCGGGCGCTGCGCCCGGAGCGGGGCGGCCCGCGTCTCACTATAGATCCTGGGGATCGGGCAGCGGCCCGGGCGTGCGGGCGCCGCGTCGGCGCGGTTCCATGGCCCGGAGGAGGGCGCCTCCCTGGTCCTCGGCGCTCCCGGCCCGCGGAGCCGGTCGGAGGGAGCTCGCTTCCCCCGCGGACGCCGGACGCGCGCGGGCCTTTGTGTGCGGGGAGGGCGCCGGGACCCGCCGTGCGCGCAGCTCCGCGATCCGCCCGGCGCCGCCGTTCCTGCCGAGGAGTCAGCGCGGCCGGCGCGCTGTCAGAGCGCTATAAACGCGGGGCCCCGCCCCGCAGCGCGCATCCCATTGGCCCGCCGTGCGGCAGCCGCGCGGTGATTGGCTGGGAGGCCCGTCCGTCCGCACCCCGCCCGGGCCGGGCGCGCGGGGGCGGGGCGTCGGCTGACAGGTGAGCCCCGCCCCCGGCCGGAGCGGCGGGGAGCCGTCCACGGCGGCCACGAGTGAGCGCCGCGCCGCGCGCCCGGAGCGGCGGGCCCGGGAAGCGGGGTCCCCCGCCCGGCCCGCGTCCTGACCCGCACGGCCGCTCGTCCGCGGTCCCCGCGCTCCTCTCCCGGCGGGCGCTGGTCCCGACGCCCCGGCCCTCCTTCCCGCGCGGGATGCGAAGCCCTCTCCGGCTCTGTCCCGCCGCCGCCCCCTCCTCCACTCGTCCGGGAGACCCCTCCACCCGCAGGGCCGCGGGGAGGTGCGCCGACCGCCCCGCGCCTGGGCTCAGCGATCTTCCCGGATCCGCGGAGCCACAGCGCCCACCAGCGGCCGAGCCGGCCTCCGCAGCCCGGCCCGATCGCCGCCCGAACGGGGACCGGCCGGGAGCTCGGGCTGTCCGGAGCGGCTAGCCCGCTTCCCACCCAACTGGCGGGCGCTATCCCCACCGACGGCATTTTTAAGACAAATTTTCCAGCATGCTAAAACTTACAGACTCAAACATCTTTAGTTACGAGCTAGCATCCCCCTTTCTTCTTTGTAACAATTCCTTCTGATTTTCTGGGGGTATCTTCAGTGTTCACCTTTTAAAATATAAAGACTAGTTGATTAAGCTCAAAGCCCAGGAAGTTCTGCAGATGGCTGTGACCACTGGGGAGTCTCAAAACTCGTCAAAGTGCTGAGAAAAAACGTTTTTAAAACCCACGAAGGCATGCAAAGTACCCATATATCCCAAACATATCTAGAGAAAGCTCAGGTCTTCGGTTTGAGATTTATTTACCTTTGGCGGTGTGAAGGATGGAGCCCAGGGCCTCCGCATGGTAGGCAAGGGCTCTAACCACTGAGTGACACTCCCCAGCCCTGGAAGAAGATATCCTAAAAGCCTTGAATTTACTGGCACATTTCCAAGAAAAACTACTGAACAAGCGACAGCCACTATGATGTGAGTGAAACAAGAGTACACGTTTTTAATGTACTTAAAGATGCCATTGAAGGAATTTATTGAAATCTAGATGATCTTTTAACAGGATGAAGAATACCCCAATGTTTTTTGTTTTTTTACCAAACATATTGTGACCTCTCAAGTCCCTACATCCTCTCCCTGAGCAAACTACAGGAAAGAAAGGAAATTTGCATTGTCTGAAAATAACCCAGCTTCCAAAAATACCATCTTCGGTAGATCAGATGGTCTCAAACCCAAAGCATTTTACCTTGGAAAGACTATGCATTTAAAAACCTCAAAAGTACATAATTAACAAAAAAAATCTACACCAAATATTTATACTTTGCAACCAGCGTGCTTGGCTACAAAGGGGGAAACCTCTGTGGCAGTGAACTATCATGTCAGAAGTTGATTATACACAATTCTGGAAATTAGAACATAACCTCAAGCCACTTATATCTACAGTACATAATATACACAAGAGGTCAGAATATCAGATGGGTATGTACACTTCAATAATTCTATACATTTGGACTTCACTTATGGATAAATTCTTAGTTATGTTTGAAAATCTGTAATCATCTGGGTGTGGTGACTCATGTCTTTAATGAAGCACTTGAGAGAGGTTGAGGTAGGATTGCTGAGTTTGGGGCCAGCCTGGATTATGTTCCATGTCAGCCCGGGTTAACTGCTGGAACTGAGGAAGTTTCTAAAGCTCTGTAAGGTTTGGGGAACAGGGCTGGGGTGATGGCTCAGCCATTACAGGCTCTGTGTACACACAATGCCAGATGCACACAGTGGCCACTCTGGTCTTCATTTGCAGTGGCAAGAGACCTCAGCATGTCCATACACTCCCACTCTCCAGCTAATGATAGCAAAAAGTATAATCAGCTAGGCATGGTGACTTTAATGCCTTTAATACCAGCATTCCAGAGGCTTAAATATATGAGTGCAGAGTTCAAAGCCAGCCTGGGAGCCAGGAAATTCCATGTCAGCCTGGACTAGAGTTAAGCCCCTATTTCAAAAACAAAGCAAAACTGGGAGAGATGGATCAGCAATTAAGGCACTTGCCTACAAAGTCTAAGGAACCAGGTTTGATTCCCCAGGACCCATGTAAAGCCAGATGCACAAAGTGGAGCATGAATTTGGAGTTTGTTTGCAGTCGCTGGAGGCTCTGGTGTGCTCTTGCTCTTCCTCTCTCTCTAGCTCTATCTTTCTGCTTGCAAATAATTTAAAAAACAATAAAGTAAAAATCATTGTACTTTTGAAAAGTCTAATTACAAGTTAATATAAAATAATGGGACAGGAGAGATGGTTCAGCGATTAAAGGTGCTTACTTGCAAAGCTTGATGACCTGAGCTACATTCCCCAGTACCCAAGTAAAGCTAGATGGACAAAGTGACATGTGCATCTGGAGTGTTTGCAGTGGCAAGAGGCCCTGATGCATCCATACTGTCTGCCTCTCTCAAAAATATTTTTTATCTTAAATGTTTATTGTCCATAATGTGTTACATTATTCAGTGGGCAAACAATGAGTTGTTATCCCCAATTCCCCAATGCCCCCCCCCATCCCCAATCAGCTGGATATCCTCCTCCTTGTACCGTCTGGATCAGTCCTCTCAAAAATAATTTTTAGAATAAATGTAGAATGAGACTGCAAAGCTGAGTAACTCATTTTCAAAGGACAATCAATCTAGCTAATAAAGTCACGATCCTGCTCTTTTGAAAACCTAAGCACATTTTGGTCTCATTTCCCTTGTAGAATATCCTATTCTGTGGCACATTTCAAGACATGAAACCAAACTTCCATAAAAGTAACATAGCATGCTGTGTGTCAGGGCGGTCAGCTACCTGCTTCTTAAAAGCCACCAAACTCTTCAAAATTCACATTTTGCCCAATTTATAGGAAGCTTTTCTAAGTCAGAGTAAAATAAATTCCTTTTAGAAACAAAAAAAAAAAAATCAACCTTGCTACTCACACTATTCATTTATCTGCTCCTAAAATTCAGGTAATTCAGACCCAGGCATCTCAATTTAGAAGTTATTTTTTATTTGGCAAGGAAAGTACTCTTAGTCATGGGCAAGGAATCACTTTCTCCCTGACGTTCTGTGCAATCTCACCTCTCAGACCCCAAGAACCCACTCCTTAGGAAAGTCTAAGCTCAACCCACCTTTTTGAATTATTAATGCAAAACAGTATTTTAAGGAATAGAGACCTGGCCCTAATTGGCTTGGGCATCTGGCATGAAACCTCATTTCCTTATTTACAATCAAGCTTCAATCAAGACTCCACTCTAGGTTATGTAGGTTATGCTGGCAGTTCCTGGTGAAAGGACTACAGCCTTTCAGCATGGTTCCCACCTTATGGGCTGGTTAAATTCCTATATGACATGAACAGTTAAAGGCCCCTTCTCTAAACCCACAGAGGAAGTCACTGGGGGCTGATGGTGGATCTTCTGGGTCTCTGTTGTTCAACGCCACTTAGAACCAACTTCATTACATACTCGTTTAATGTTTAACCTATCAGTCAATCAATAGTGCAAGCAAAAACAAACAAAAAAAGAATCATCCAATTATATAGTTTGCTAACAGTTGTCCCAATTTAGCAAGTATACCTACACTAATTTGGCTGTGGACATGCTTAGAGCCGAAAGGTATTACTTTGTAATTTATGTAAAAGGATTTTAAGTAAATAAAAAATACTGTTCCACATATTCCAAATCCAGCATTGGAGGCTTGGGAAAGAGCAAGTTTCTCAAATACGAGGTTTATCAATATGATTAGTGGCTTTCAAACAGGTGTCTAATTTGTGGGGCTCTATCTAGTACATGCAAACACTGAATTACATTACTTCATCAAGATCCAAAATGCAGTGGGTGCGAGATTGGTTCATGCATGCCCCTAGACTCAACAGTCTAATGGAGTACCCCTGCCAATGTTTCCAGACCCGATCATCTACTCAAGATGAATGCAGCACACACCATGAATCAGGGAAAGCAACCCAGTGGCTACAGAATGTATGAACTGTGGGTTTGCAAATGCACATCTACATTAGGGTACAGTGTTCTTCCTGACTCTGGCTGTCAACAGTGAACCTGACAGATCAACAAAGGTTACAGGTGGCAGAGGAATCTAGACCTCTGCTAGATGGTGATACTGCTTGTGGTTTATCACCCTTTCTAGGTCTCCTTTCTCCTTCCATAGTCCTTTGAAAGGTGGGTAAGCCTAGTTTTCTGTATGTGAAGGACTCTCCTGGAACAGGTAAGTCTCAAAAATAGATACCCTAGCTCCTGGCTGGTAATGCCAAGTCCACAGATGATCTGGATGTTGTCAAGGAGCAGAAAGTGGAAACACCCAAGACACAGACGCTAGAACTGAGTTTGCAGATTTCAGTCGAGTGACAAAATGAACATCCTCCCAACAAAGCAAGGAACAAGCAAAACTGACCCAAGCAGGATTCATTGCTTATTTTACTGTAGACAATCAGAAAAATACAAAACTGTTATAAATAAAAGTGCTCTGGCTGGGCATGGTGGTGCACGCCTTTTGTCCCAGAGCTTGGGAAGCAGAGGTAGGAGGTTTGCCATGGGTTCAAGGCCACCCTGAGAAAACCTAGTGAATTCCAGGTCAGCCAAAGCTAAAGCGAGACCCTACCTTGAAAAACTAAAAGTGCTCATCCCAGCACGGGGCACATGTTGATGTGTGCGCATGCAGACACAAAGCTATGGGAACCCACTGGCACATGAATGACTAGGCCTTATGTGCTACGTCCTGAGGGAAACTAGTCTTCACCCTGCCCCTCTAAGCATTCAAGAGTCCTTCCTCACAGCAAGTAACTTGAAGGGGTAGTTTTGACCACTGACAATTCTGCAAGCACCACAGCACATATGACAACTACATGTTTTAAGTACTGTAATAAAAACAGCCATTCGTGATTCTGTAACGCATCAAGAACCTCAGAAAACAAGTGTGAATTGAAGGCGTATTTAATAAATTAGGGAGCATCTGAACTGTAATAGTCTGGGAGAATTTTAAATTTTATAGTTCGTACACAAAAGCCAGTGGAGACAGTGAGGAAAACAAATCCTACATTGCTGGAGCACAGAAATGGCTGGGTGTACATGAACAATGACATCCTCTTTTGTGTAGTCTGGCAGGACAGTCGCCAGTTACTAGGCATGGAACAGTTTACTATCTCCCAGAGTCTCCAACAGCAAGCAGAGACCGCAATAAGCCAGTCAGCAACTTACTGTAACATCACATGGTGGGGAAAACCTTTAAAGAGTTACTGATTTTAGATCCTTTAAGTCCAAGCTACTCTCTTTAGATACAATGTTAAGAACACTAGTATAGGAAAAACATCTTTTAAACATTTCTAGAAACATTATTTCACAACTTAGGAACAATGAATTACAAAAAATATATAGATTAAAATAACTTGAGTTGAGAAAAAGATTGACAACCTATTTTTTAGGGATGAACAGTGAATGTTGAGAGTACTAGGTATCATGTTAGTTTTACTACAAGTTCTCACCTTAGCTCATGTCTATTTTAAGTTCCATCTTTGAAAGATATTTAAACTGAGTTTATTGTTTATTAACACATTGAAGAGCTTTAAATTAAAGCAACAGTATTCTTCTTAGCATGCAAACAAAATAGTCTACCATTTAATCATCTGAATCCCAAAAAGAATGACCAATTGTCGCAGAAAACATCTCTATGGGGACAGTTGTGAGTCTCAGGCCTCTGTAAAGCACATCTGGAATCAGTGTTTTCATGCGAGTATTCTTCAGTGTATATGATGACAAGTGAAAGTCTAGCATATAAAACTGGAGTCATCTGTTAAGATTAAACATGCAAAAAAAGGGGGGCAAAGGCAACATGCAAGGATGAATTTTTGATTCTTAACCTTTTCTGAACACACTCAGCCAAGTTCTCATGGCCCTCTTGGAAAATGATGTAGTAACGCCATACATTGTTAAAAATGTGTTGTCTAGTCTTTATTAAGTGTAATTTATGGCAACAAATTCTAGCACTTTCCTAAAACAGAGGCACAGGTTAAAGGATTTAAATCTCTCTGTAGATGCTGCTAGTCTTTTCCAAAGGTAATACTTTGTATTGTAATTTTATCAGCATAAAGTAGTTATTTGTAAAAATAGTCATTAAATACTAATTCACAGGTTTATTTAATGTACATTATACACCCTACGTTAAAAGTATAGACAAAAGGAAATATAGCAGAGTTACAAGGCTTCTAAATTGTTCAAAAAGCCGCCCTTTTTAAGACTGAACAGAACTTTAAAAAAAATTGCTTAAGCATATGAATTTAAGACTTCACTTTATTCAGCAAAATCATTTATTTACACAGTGGGGAATGCTGGTTTGATTTTGTCAATGGGATCAACATCCGAGCAGATACAACACTGAACTACAGAGGTTTCTGTGTCCGGTGACCAACTTTCCTTACCTGTATCAGGAGCATCAAGACAACAGTGTCCCAAGCACACTGCTGTGAACAATTCACACAGGTCCAGCAATACCCTCCCTGGCAATTTTTCAATGCGACTACTTTTTCTTTTTTTATAAATGTATAAAAAAACAAAAAGTCAGCAAAACCAGCACTAGGATGTACAAGTGATGGGATTCCCAGTGAGGGAGGTATCAGCAGCACCTTACCAGACCACTTGCAGCTACAGTGGCCTGCTCTTCAGACCACAGAACAGATCCCAACAGGTGGTCTGGTAAGAATGTAACTTCATAGAGCTAAGGGGAGAAAAATTAAAGGATTGCAGAGCACAGCCCCTATTAGAACAAGCTAACTTTCCAGATTTTCCAAATTAAAAAAAAAAATAAACAACAACAAAAAAAAAAGAAACAAAAAGAAACACTTCAACATGAAGCTACAATACAAAGTTTTTCAGTTTTTCTTTGTAAAAAGTTCAGTTTGCACTTTAATCCTGGGTTTTTAAAGAGAAGGACAGTTTGGGCCTGGACTTCCCCTTGCCCAGGATAATTTTTTGTTCTTCTTTTTGCTGACGCTGTCGTTCTTGTTCTAGTTTCATCCTTTCCTCGTGAATCTTTCTTTGTTCTTCAACAATTCTCAACTGTTCTTCAGCCTAAAAGTTCAAAGTAAAAATTAGATTTTATCATTCCCACATTTTTCTTTTAGTACTATTTTGGCTGCCAGGTGAAATCAACAATCAGTATAAACATCCAAAGGTACATTTCAGTTTTCCCAAGGCCACAGAGGAAGTGGTAGAGGAAACAGAACTCGCTCTTGATCGCATATTCCATATTTCATCTTTATGAAACTTAAGTCCTGTCCTGAAATTACCTTTTTCTTCTTCTACCATCTTACCTTTGAGAGCATCAAGATTTTAGTCATAAACTATAGCAGATTTATTCAGAGTGTGCTATTTACCAAACTACTAAATTATAGAAAGAAACATACAAAGTTATAGGAAAAGCCCTAACCTGGGCTCTACAGTGTACATTCAGCATTGTGTAACCCAAAATTACTTACCGCCAGCCCAATTTCTTGCAGAGAAAGCCAGCAAACTTTAGACTTAGCTGATTGAGATGCTAACCACCTTCAGATGAACAGTGTAGCATTAAGTCTGTGCCCCCTTAACTCCTTCATCTTAAGCAACATCCCTATCCTGCCCTTTCCTACCCAGTCCCCCTCCTGAAGAACTTCAGCTGTTCTCATGAGCTGTTTCAGAAAGACCTGCCTTTCAGAAACCATGCTTACTTCAACTCTCAAGGGACATAACCTCACGCCCCCTTGTCCTGAAGAAAGCCTCAATGAGGTGGTGATTGTGGCTACTGTCATCAAGAGGGAGAAGACAGAGACAGCGACATCCCCATGCCTAGAAGACAGCTCCTACAACAGACTCCAACATCAACAGTGCCACTGGTGAGAAAACCTCTAGAAGATCAACAAGAGCTCCTCTGCACTGTCTCCTACTCTCAAACTCACAGCCACAGTGGGCGGCTTCCACCTCTTCCATTCACTGAAACTATTTTTAAGATGGTCAATAAACCATAAATTCGGTGACCTTTCTCTGTATGTGATTAAATCCTTTCATCTGTCTTTAAAAACTGCTCTGTCTCTCTCAGCAAAATGTAGGGATGTGACTAACGGCCTTTTGGCAAAAGATGGGAAAGGTAATGGACTATTACTGTTATGCAAGGCAAAACGGTACATTTTATCTTGTGGATATCAAGATGAAAGAAACAACAGCCCACACACAAGGTATAGGAGCAATGTGAGTGGACTGAGAGATGGTGGTACAGACCACTGGAGTTGGGAAAGGTCAAAGACAGAAGAGATCAGAATGAACACACTGAGTGGAGCCCTGGCAGCGGGCATGGTGAACATCAACACTTTGATTTCCTCCTTCCTCTCAGCAGCTGGCTGGCAAATCACCTAGGAGGTGATCAACTGATGTTTCTCAAATTTCACATACTCAACATTCAAATTCTTCTATCCCGCTGTTACAGTAAGTTAGCCCTTTCTAGGGCCTAAATGACTACTGTTGTCACTGCTTAGCTTTCGGAGTCAGGGCCTCACAACGTAGCCTAGACTGGTCTTGAACTCACAGTCATTTTCCTGTCTCAGCCTTCCAAATGCTCGATTACAGATGAGTGCCATGGGAATGAGCTGATGCCCAGATTCTAGATGTTTGCTGTCTCCTTCCTCCACAACTAGTTGTCAAATTGCTCAGTTTCACATTTCTATGGCCCCATCACTACAGCAGTGGAGATTACACACTTCCTGCAGGGCTACAGTGAGGGTTCCCAGTGTGCACAGTACTGCTGGACTCCCCTTGCTTTACCACTGTTCTTTTGCCTCAAATTAACTTCTGTACTAATAGTACAGATGTGTCTAATCAGTTCTAAGAGCCTCAGATACCAACTATCCACAGGGGAAGAGCTCAACTCTGTGATGTATGCAACGGAATCAAGGTGAAGACTTTTCTCCTACATGTGCACACACACGAGAAACCTAACAGCTTAAGCCCAGACTTACTCCTCCCTGAAATGCTAACTCAGCCCTAAGAAAACATACTAGAACCTTGGGAATAAGCATCAAAGGACAGCTTTGACCCAGGGAAGAGCAAGAACAGAGAAGTCTAATTAACATCATCCTGACAGTCAAGAACAATATACTATTAGAAATACAACTTGATACTTCCACTCTACATTTTCAGTTTCTGGAATTTCTCACACAAACACACAAATCCCTATTGTCCACAAGGTGTTTACAGCAGCATCGTTTGTGAAAAGAAAAGCCTGAGAGAGCATTCATCACCTCTAAACTTACCACTGACAAAAATCACAGAACTAGAGAATAGTACTGCACAGCTGTTAAAAAAACAATCCTAGCCTTGCCTTGGGAGGCAGAGGAGGATCACTTAGTTCCAGGCCAGCCTAGGACTACAGACTAAGTACCAAGCGAGCCTGAGCTAGAGTGAGACCTTACTGAACAAGCCTTCATGTTGTTAAGGTGGGGCTCTGATCTATGAGTGAGCATGCCAAGTACAGATAGCATGTCCAGAGTATATGCAGAATTCACATCTGCTCCAGCTGTGTCCCTACACCTCCAGACAAATAAAACCACGGCTTTCAGAAGTAGAGGGCTGGATATAGATAGAAGGGCAGGGAAGGTTAAAAGACTCTCCCCCTGGACTGTAAGGGATCTAGTTCAAGTTTCATTTAGCAATATAAGCAGAAGACAACTGGAAATGATGGGGATATGGTATAGAGGGGGCTCAATGTCTCTAGGACCTTCTACAATAAGGTTCTAAATAATAGTGTTCCCACAAATACAAGTCAAAAATCATTTCTCCCCTTAATATAATGGCTTTCCAGGTGATAAAAAAATTAGTGTCTTGTCCTACCCACCTGTAAACCTGGTATCATGCTACAGACACTTGCCCTCTTCTCCCTTCTTCCTTTGTGTACCATTCATAGAAGGTAATATTTGTAAGGAAGGGACCACTAATAAGCTCACCCACAAGGAGACCAAGGAGAAAGATAACCACAAAACCAGAGGCATTAATTAGACAAGCCTTTCTTTCTATTATGCCCAGGACTCTGTACCACCCTCCTCCCCTAAGAGTGACTGGTGAGAAGGAATTTATTATGGAAAAGCAAAATACTATTATAGTGGAAGGTCCTTATTACTCCCCCTAGTATCTTTGACCCCATCTGCTTTACCTAGTGTACTGATATTAAAATTATGTTTTATTCTTCTTCTTAGACTACCTTTAGGAAAAACAACAACAAAAACTCCAGAGAAATCTCTCTCCCCATTCCCCTTTCTCTCTTGTTTTTTGAGGTAAGGTTTCATTCTAACCCAGGCTGACATAGAGAGAACTCATTTTATAGCTTTATTTAGCCTGGCCTCAAACTCATGGTGATCCTCCTCCTTCAGCCTCCCCAATTCTGGTATTATAGGTGAGCCACGACGCCCAACTTTAAATGGCTTTTATTTATTTAATCTAATTTAATTTTACTTGTAAGAGAGAATGGGTATGACAGTGTCGCTAGTCACTACAAACTCCAGTAGCATGCAGTACTTTGTGCATTGTGCATGCGACTTTATGTGGGTACTGGGGGAACTGAGCTCAGACCAGCAGGCTTTGAAAGCACACACTGTTAAGTGCTGCACTCCTCATAGGGAGTTAATATAGGATGAAGGCAAAGGATAAAAACCACACATTTAGGAATCATGCCACTCAGAAATGTGAGCCTTTGTCGTTTTAAAACTTTCCAGACATAAATCTTGAACTACTTTGCCATTTGATAATGTGCTGATTCATTTTCCTCCTTAAAACTTATACATTAGTTCATCTCTTTTCAGATAACCCATGAACCCAGGAAGTATTTAAAAAGAAATTATATCGTGAGTTTGAGATTAGCTTTGAGAACCTGCCTCAAAAATAAATCAATGTGATTGGTCCTAACCCTACTTTAAAAGGTGTGGCAGCCTCTACTTCTTGGCTGTTCATCTGTCCTGAGCCTCCAGGTCCCTCCCTGCTGTGGTAGGCCTTCACCACCCAGTATGGGCTGGGCTGCGGGGGGGGGGGGAGCGAACCCCTTCTTCCACATGGGCTCTCTATACTCTCTCAAAATCTTAATAAATGAAGGAAGGGAGGGCAAGACAAGGACTGCATATTCTGCAAGCAGAAGGCTAGCGTGAGCCAGTGAGAGCCTGTCTCAAAAAGGAACACAAGTCTAGTCATCCTGAAAGTGATTTCTAGGTCTGCACCTTCCAGATCTAGCCTAGTGGAACATCATTAGCTATCATCTGGAGATTTATACCACCACCCATCATGCCTGCCCCATTCTTCTCAATTCTCTGTCCTTTCTAACCGGATTTTCAAACTTGAATCTTAAGTATTTCAGGTGTGGTGGTTTCAATCAGATGCCCCCTGCCCCATATACTCATGTGCTTTGAACCACCTGCTGCGGCAGAGGGTTTCCAGACTCTGCCCATGCCATGCTTTCATTTCACGGCCACCACAAAGCTTCCCCTAGAGACCATAACCCAAAATAAACTTTCCTCCTATCAGCTGCTTTTGGTCTAATGCTTTATCCCAGTAACAAGAAGGTGATGGCAGACAACACCAAAAGAATCCCTTTCCTAAAGAAATTAAGATTACTTGCAGAGGGTTAGGGATGGGATCTCAGGTACAGCTCGAGACACTCTTCTAGGAAGCTGCCCAGAACAAAGATGCCTTCAGTATTTCTAGTCCAGGCTCTACAATTTCACATTTAAAAAAAAAAAAAAAAATCGTGTACTTGGGCTAGGGAGGTGGGTAAGTGGTTAGAAGTGCTTGCTTGCAAAAAGCCTGCCAGCCTAGGTTCAATTCCCCAGTACCTATGCATTTGAAGTTCAATTGCAGTGGCAAGAGGTCCTGGCACTCACTCCCCATCCCCCAAAAAAGAGGGATGGGGGTGAACCATGTGTTCTACAGAGAGGTGACCCTTTCTTGAGGGTTACTTTTGCTGTCTTGATCATTCATTCCCTTTTATACACTAAGCTTAATTCCTTAAATGTCTGACTGCTCCCAGTGTTAGCTCACCTGGACCAGGTCTTCTGTCCCCACAGCAGTCTATCTCCTGCTCCCTTTTAGGGAGTAAGCCCCATCTTCAGGCTTGTTTCTGTTCAAGCCACTCTAGACAAGATCAATCTACTCACCGATGTCTAAACAGACATATTTTACAATGATGCCCCAATTCATTAACATAAGGTCGTCCATCCATCAGTATTTTTCCTAACATTTAAGGGGCAAGTCTCTTCATGCTAAAATCCCTATCTGAACTTTCCTATCACTTCATTTCAAGTTAAATTGTTTGGCACATTTGGAGCTATTTATCCACCTCTGGAAATGTATGTGTAAAGCACTATTAGCTATTCTAAGTACCAGGCCAGTTTAATTTATTTTGCATGCTTCTATAAAGATGCCGTGTTTTCTTTCTGATGGTGTTCATTTCCTGTGGCTGCTAAAAAATCACTAGACTGTACTGCTTAAAGAGGAAACCCATGAAGGCAGAGAGTCTAAACTCCACCTCGCTGAGGCAAAACCAAGGCATAGTCATGTCAATCATCGAGTGTCAATATCCAGGGTATTATATGACAGGAGGTCACCTGTGCCACAGATGACTCAGTCTCAAACCATCATAGGCTCTGGAGTCTGTTCCCTGCCAATTCCAGCTTCTAGAGAGTGCTAAGGTTGCATGGCATGCTGAAAAAAACACTCATAGGCCAATATCCTCCATCTCTACGTTCAGCCTCTATCACCTTTTCCTGTGTGTGTGGACTCTTCTGGGAGTCTGAGCTTCCTGCACCATGTCCTTTCTGTCCTCAGCACTTATACAGCAGCCTCTAGGACTACCTAGCTTAGCCCATCCTCTGGTGCACTAACACAATTCTTCATTTCTACAGTTCAAAAGTGGGCATCTGGTGAGGCTCCCAACTACATCCTAACACAGCAGAGGGTATTGAAAGAAGGGAGAACAGAGACAGTCACAGCCTTTAATAACTAACTGGTCAAGATGGAGCTCCCAGGATTTAAGGCAAGGTCCTACCAACCAACACCATAACCATTAAATTTCCTACTGCCTTACAGGAAACAAGCATTCAAACAATAGCTGTCCATAATGTTAAGCCAGGCCATTAGTCAAGAGACACCCATACCTCTTTCCTGCATAATCTCAGCCATTCATGGCATTGCTGTGATGGCTGAGGGAATCTGAGCCACAAAGCCATGTCTGGCTACCCTGAGCCCTCTTTCCAGGACAAGCTGTTCTATAAGAGTCCATTTTTTGCAATTTCAGTGGACTGAGATTTCCCCAAATCGCCAAGTATGCTGACTCCTTTGAAACTCCATTCTTCAATCTCAACTTTTAAGAAGCCAGGCTATGCCTTCAGTTTGTTGAGAATTCTCCCCTAGAAATTCCACCTTCCACACACATGTAGCACACAACTGGACCTGGTGCTCTCATGCAGCATATACTTGAGTATGTGCCCGCCAATCTCAAACAGCATCTTCTCACACGCTTCTGATCTCTTATCAGAGGTGCCCTCGGTCACTCTCCTGCAGTCTTTTTGAAGCAATGCATGCATGAATTTTTCTGTCACCTGCCACAGAATCCTTCTGTTTCCCAATTCTAAGTCTATGCCCACATTTTGAGTTCAGAACAGAAATTTATTATGGAACCAGAAGCCTGAATCAGTATCACTAGGCCAAAACCAAGAGCTCTGCTCCCTTTGGAGTGTCAAGGAGCTTCCTGACTGCCTCTTCTATTCCATACTGAGCTAATCCAAGCCCTCCAAGACAAAACTGACATATGTGGCAAGCCTTAAGATGTGCCAGCCAGGCCAAATGAGCCAACTGGGGCAATAGTGGCGGGTAGAGGAAACCAACTGCTCCCTAACTGGACTGGAGGCCAGTTCGCAGGAGGGAAAGCATGCCTGATACTGAATAAAAACCTTATAGTGGAGGTCATGAGCCCTAGGGGAGTAATACCAGCTTTTGTCTGGTTAAATGCATATGTTATGCCCACCACAATGCCTTACAAGCATCCCCCCTTTTTAATAAGCATACCCCAAGAATAATGCTACCCCCACTCTTGGCTTTTTCAGATGGTGGTGACCACTGGGATAACTCAAAAGACACCATAGTGCTGCGAAAAAACAACAGGAGTGTTCAGCACTGGGCTATTTCTATCACACTTCCTGGGGGATTTGAGGTGGGAAAAGGGAGAGTGGTAAGAGGGATGATTATGGTATATTGTTTATATTTATGGAAGTTTCCAATAAAAAAGTTTTTAAAAATGAAACTGGATGATATCAGAAGTCTACTGAATAAATTGTCCTTCCTGTTCACAAACAGTTCACAAATTGTCCTTCCACCATCTTGTGAGAGTAATCATCAGCACTTCAAAACAGAACTACACTACCACAACACAGCTATTGGTGCTTTGCAGGAGGTTAAGTGAGGCCTATGTATTTAGACTTCTCAAATATACCACTCTGCGTGCTATACACGTCAAACATGTTATGCCAAATGACAGCAAGCTAGCACGTGGAGAACATGCTTAAGAGTCAATCATGGCTGGGTGTGGTGGTGCACGCCTTTAATCCCAGTACTTTGAAGGCAGAGGTAGGAGGATCACACTGAGTTTGAGGCCAGCCTGAAACTACATAGTGAATTCCAGGTCAGCCTGGGCTAGAGCTAGATCCTACCTCGATGGGGGAAAAAAAAAAAAAAGAGTCCACTATGATAGGAAACATTTCATTCTCTCCCCCCCCCAAAAAAAAAAAATCCTCTTCTCCCTGTTCTCCATCAATAGTTTTTCCCATGGGGTCAAAGGTACCTAAGCATGATTGTGAGTGGACAACTAGAGGTCTCAAATCAGGGGTTGGCAATTTTCCATTTTCATTTGTGTGTTGATCTTGAATATAAATACAAGATGTAAAGCATTAAAGCAAGTCCAAATGTTTCAGTGAACAAGTTTCAAGAGTTCAACTTTGTAACAATTATAAATAATCCTGTTCAAGTTTTCAGGACAAAAAAAAAAAATTTCTTGGCACATGTGGATCCTAACTTGATGTCTGTGTGCATGTACATGACAGCCCCAAGTGTGGGTGTAGGAGAGAGAAACAAGGAAAGTACACAGGTGGGGCAGAGCTCAAGAGGAGACAAGAGAGGGGAAATAAACTTTGTTTGAAATACACTCTAAGAAAACCCAATTCTTTGTATGCTAGTCAACAAATTAAAATTCTGTTTTATTTCCTCTGTATCATCAAATGTATTTGTGTAAACAAAAATCCACAGCTTCCTTAAAAAAATTTTATTTACTTGCAAGCAGAAAAAGAAAAAGAGAGAGAGAGAGAGAGAGAGAGAGAGAGAGAGAGAGAGAATGAATACAGGTACATCAGAGCCTCCAGCTGCTGCAACCAACTGAAGATACATACACCACTGTGCATCTGGCTTTACATGGTGTCATGGTTGATCCAGGTGTCCCCCACAAACAAATGAATGTGTTCTGGTTCAGCTGATGGCAGTTTGGGGTTTACAACCTCGCTGGAGCTATGCTGTTGGGGGTGGGCTTTTGGGGTTATAAACCAGCTTCCCCTTGCCAGTGTTTGGCACACCTTCCTGCTGCTGTTTGAAGTGCTGTGGTAGAGGTGATGTCCACCCTCTGCTCATGCCATCGTTTTCCCTGCCATGATGGAGTCTCCCCTCGAGTCCGTAAGCCTAATAAACCCATTCCTCCACAAGCCACTTTTGATTGGGTTCTTTCTGAGCAGCAACTAGAAAGCTGACTACAACACATGGTCACTGGGAAATCATACCTAGGTCATTAGGCTTTACAGTCAAGCATGTACCTGCTGAGCCATCATCTCTCCAGCCCCAAATCCATGACTTTATTAAAACTTATCTAACAACCCAACTTTCACTACCTTTAGCAATCTAAAATCTACAGGAATTTATTCATGAAATGAACCTTAGAAACAAATTTTAAGGTTTCTTGCCTTCAGTGATTGTTGAGTGTTTTCTGAAATTGTTACTTCCATCTATATTCTGAGGATCCTCACATAAAAGGCTTCCCTCAACTACATGTTACAACACAGGAAACTTCCCTCAACTACATGTTATAACACATGATACCTGTGCAAAAGGCAAACTTACTCTAGCCCAGGCTGACTACCAACTCAGCAATTCTCCTACCCCAGTCTCTTGAGCACTGGGATTAAAACTGTGGACCACCAAACCAGGCCAAACAAAAGTTTTTTAATTTGGGATTTGACATTAGGTCAGAATGTTTTTTTTCCAGGAACTTGAGTAGCTAATTTTCATCATAGTTATATAAATAATTTCTCTTACATTTCCAAAATTAGGATGCTGGTCTTTATTAATTTTGAAGAAATCATTTTCTTTCATAATTATGTTTGTCTCCTTTTCTCTCAGGGGTACTTTCTTTTCTATCTTGTCTTTTCTAATCTGCTTTCGTGTAGCAACTTCCTGGCATACATCAGATTGGCTTCCTGCTGTTTCTAAGCTGCCACCGCTACTTTCCCAGGAGATGGGGTCCCACACACACGTGCACTATCTACCTTCTCAAAGAACTTGGCTGCTTCATTCTTCACTCTCACCTGCTTTCTTTCCAGGCCCAGCTCAAGAAAACTATACACACCATCCCAGGACACTTACAACAATTTTATCATATCACCCACACTATCATACAAATATTCTTAAATTTAATGCCTTGAATCCTACCTACTCTGCCAAAATCCCTCTCTCAATATGGATTTAGTAAATGGTCACATTGGTCACTCTTCCTCCCAACTTTCTACAAGGCCTCCTTCCCATCAATTGATTCCCAAATCTACAATATTTACGTCATGTCCAACCAAAATACCACTACGACATGCTAAGTATACGCAAAGTTTTTACCAAACTTTAAAAAATTTAAGTCTCTTTTTACCTAAGGTATCCTTTAATTAAATGTTCTGACTGCTGTTACAAGGCATTCTGTCAGCGCATACCAGAACAGCGCTAGGACTTGGTGGCCTAGTGACAGGTTACATATCCAAATGACCATCAGTCTAAACAGAAACCTTAATTAAGTATTTTAGAACAGTCTATATCAGCCTGATCTCATCCTTCTATAACTCAACTAATTGTTTTGGTAAAGGAAATTTGTGAGAAAAGCTGTGATTAGAGAAGCAAACACAGGTCACTTTAGTGCCCCTCAAATATTCCTCTAGTATATGGTCAATCTTTCCCTAAATATCACAACGCAGAAAAAAATATATATTGTTCATGTGGGCAAATAAGAGGCCATAATACCCAAGGTCTGTAAGGACCATGACTTTTGTACAGCCTACAGAATGGGAAGAAAATCTTTGCCACCTTTAGATCAGACAAGGGTTAAAAACAAAGAGTTTACAAAGAACTACAAAAGTTAAACACCAAAAAAATTCAATTGCCTATCACCAAATGGATTAATGAATTGAACCGACAGCTCACAGAAGCAGCACAAACAGCCAACAAGTACTTAAAATGTTCAACACTCCTAGCCATCAGGAAAATGCAAACCAAAACAACTTTAAGATAACATCTAACCACAGTCAGAACGAAAATCAACAAGAAAGGGGACAACAAATGCTGAGGAGGAGGCAGGGAAAGGGGAGCCCTTCATTCATTGTTGGTGGAGGTGCAAATCAGTCTAGCAATTATGGAGATCAGTAAGGAGAGTTCTCAAAGTTAGAGCAGAACTCCCATCCATATGACCAGTCCTACCAATCCTGGGAGCACACCTTAAGGACTCCACACTCTGCCAGAGGCACTTGGGCATCCATTGTAGCTCTACTTGATAGCTAAAAATTGGAAATCACCTAGATGCCTTCCAACAGATAAACAGATAATGTAAATGGAGTACATGTACACAATGGAATTCTACTCAGCATTAGAGAAAAGTGCAATTATGGAGTTGGCAGGAAAATGGACAGATCTGGAAAGAATCATGTAAGTGAAGTGACTCAAGCTCAGAAAGACCAAAATTACATTCTGTCTGATATCCAGGTGTTACCTTGAAAGACCTGCAAGTATGGATATGTAGGAGGTAAACGTGGATAAACTACATAAACAGAGCTGTGGCCAATAGTAAATACAACGAGATGAGCTGGAGAGACAGGCAGAAGGGTACTGTGACATGTAAATGAAAAAAAATAGGGGAGAGGAATGGAGAGAAGAGGGAGAGGAGAGTATTTGAAAATGCCATACAATTTCTTAAATGTTGAAAATATATATATAATTTAAGAGCTGGAGAGCTGTTTCAACAGTTAAAGGTATTTGCTTTCAAAGCCTAATAGCACGGGCTGCACTCCTCGGTATCCATGTATAAAGTGGCACATGTCTGGAGTTCCTTTGCAGTGGCAAGAGGCCCCGGTGCACCCACTCCTCTACTTACAATAAGTAAGAATATATAACTCTTCTACATGCCTATCAAGTATGTGCATGTCCTAGGGTGGAGGGATGGCTGGCGGCAGTAGAAGGCTTGCTGTACAAGTGGTCATGGTGTGCAGGTAATCCCAGAGCTAGGAAAGCAGTGTCTAAAGGCTCCCTGGCGCTATCTGGCTTTTGTCTATCACTAGGTTTAACAAGAGTTCAACTGACAGACAGACACATGCACACTCATGCAAGTACAAGAGAAAAACAAATCAAACCAAAAGCTGCCTGGGGTTAACACTAATGCTCTGTGTGTAGTCATGCTAGCCCTCTCACCAGTGAGTCTCAGAGCACAAGCCTTTCTATGGCCGTGGTGCTATCTACATGCTCTAATCAGACCAGCTCTCTAGATGTCTCTCAGTCTATGAGCCTGCCCTGGGTTGTGTCTTTACCCTAGTTCATAATTACCACCCCTCTAGGGTTTTGAATTACTGATACCATCCTCTTTCCTTATGTTAGCTTATTTTAATTTTCAACTTCATCTATATCACTTTTTCTTCCCTGATCTCTAGATCTAGAGTGAGAGAGGGTCTCACTCTAGTCCAGGCTGACCTGGAATTCACTCTGTAGTCTCAGGGTGACCTCGAAATCACAACAATTCCCCTACATCTGCCTCCCGAGTGCTAGGATTAACAGTGTATGCCACGACTCCTGGCCATATTGCCTTTTAAAAATACCTGCCATGTATTTACTTAGATTATGAAGTGAAAAAAAATATTAGTTTGGCATAGTAATACCTATCTGCAGTCCCAGGAGGTAGAGGCAGAGAAATTAAGAGTACAGAGCAAACACAAGGCCAGCTTGGGACACACAAGCCTGGAGGACAGACAGAATTAGGACTCTTCTGCGAGGCATGCACTATGCTCATTGGCTTGCTGTCTGGTGCCCAGAGTAGCACACAGGGAGCTGTGGTGGCTCTCAGAGGCTTGCAGCCTCCAGTTTGCTTAGCTCCTTGTTTTTGTCTTCTGTTGTAGTGTTCAGATACAGAGGAAATGTGAAGGAAGTTAGAATAGAAAAAAATCTGGGGACAGACAAATGTACACTTCTTTCAAGAAACATGCCTTAAACTACTGAAAACGTGGAGTTCTCTCCAATATCACAGATCAAAATGCAGTTAACTCTTCCACTAACTACTCTTGCGTGGAACGCAAGGCCCTTGAAGTAGCCCTGAAAACCTCCTGGAAATGTGGAGAAGAGCAGTGACAACACCTTCCCACTGCTGCACTCACCAGTTTGGCCTGTGCTTCTGCGATTTTTCGGTTATTCTCTTCCAGTATCCGCTCGAGCTCTTCACGTTTTGCACGCTCTTCCTCCTAAAGGGGAGGACATGTTCAGATGTTAGAAGAGCAGAATGTTTACTTTATTAGTAGACTTACTAATCTTCCTCTGAACTTTTGATCTGACTTACAGGGCAGCTCTACAGCTACCTTCTGTCTGACAAACGATAAGCTGTGCAGCCTCTACAATTGGTTTCTAGCACTAGATTTCAATCATCCCTCCCAGTCCAAACAGCAACCGACTAAACCCTCCCTATAGTTTCCTGGCAATTATTACTAATACTTAATATCACACAAATCAACAAGGACAACTACAAAACTGGATAGTATTTACCAAATTAAATATATATATATAAAATATAAATAAAGTGAATATTTGTCTCACCAATTATGGATACCTACGTATTCTTTACCTATACTCCTTTAATCAGCATTAAAAGTTGAGTATTTACTGTCTTGTCCAGTGTCCTGCAGAGTGTGCTCCTCGGCTGCCATACGCGCCAGCTTCCTCTTTAAAATGATTTGTACTGTTAGCTTGGCAATACCTGCATCAGCAGCTCAACCATTTATAAAGAACAACATACAAGGAAGGCTGAGCTGAGGAATGCAGACGTTTATGGTAAGAAGGAACAAAAAATGTAATTCATCATTCCTAAGGCAAACAATTAATAAGAAAAATACATTTACTGTTAGTGAAAAGTACAAATGGTAATCCATACTTCATGGAGCTAAGGGCTTCTTCCATGGGGAAAATGGACTTAACATTCAGATGTTGACAATTTCTATAGGCAGCTTAGATTGTCATCTACAGTCTGAATTGAAAATCAGGAATCCGGGGGATGCACAATCAGGAAATAAAATTCTGTCATTTATCTGTTCTTGGAGAATTTCATAAAATTTTAAAATGCAAGCTCTATGAAGACTGCGTGAGGGTTTGGGCAGTGCTCAGATCACAGCAGACATACTCAAATAACTTAGTATTGGAACGACTGCCAGAGGGTTGTGTCCGTGTTAAAAAAAAGTTAATATGAAACAAAAAGCAAATGAAGAGAAAAAAATCTTGCTATGATTAATAACTCGCTACAAGACAGCACAATTTACTCCAAAAATATCTTCATTATTAAAAGCACTGATATAAGTAAAAATAGCATCCATTTTATAGTCTGAAATCAACTGCAGACAGGTGTATGTAGCTCAGAAAGGAACAGGGAAATGCATTTAACACGCAAAGCTTACTAGAGAGCACAAATCTAACATGATGTCAGCTTGTCCACAATAATGCCAAGATGAAAAATGACAGGAAGTCATATATTTTTAAGTCAAATGTTTTAGTTCACGGAAGCATAACTACAGATCTCCTACACCACACCAGTGCGATTCACATTCATGACACCGACTGTACGGATGGACACTCGGTGCGGAGAAGCAATTTGCCTCAAGTGTTTCAGTGACTTTCACCAAGTTTTAGGATCCTGGAGTAATGAGTGCAAACAAGCCATAAAGCTTCAGTAGCAAATTACTGTCTCACAGAAAGATATTTTCAACTTCTGCTCCGGCTGCTGATAAAACAAATCATGTGTTTAGCTCGACTCCAGACAAGGACAACCTGTTCATTACTCTCTAGAGGAAAAAAGGAGTTGTTAGTAGGTACTAAAAAAAAAAAAAAGAAAAAAGAAAAAAGAAAAAAAGGAAGAAAAAGAAAAAAGGGAAAAGGGAAAGGGGATGAATAATCTGGACATTTTTCCTTAAAATTCCTTAAAACACGTTAGAAAAATGGAGGGCTTTATGATCAGAACACTGGAATGAGTCCACTCTGTTGAGCAGGATTTAGAGATGAGGGTAAGAGAAAAGGAGAAACCTATTTATGAGAAGCAGGAGCTGTGGCTCATTGGGCCCTGCTCTTTTTCATCTGATGAAGGCAAGAAGCCCCTCACAGTCTAGGCAGAGTGATAACAGAGAAGAGTACACAACCACGGGTGGATTTGTAAACCTTTCCCCTTCACCACTCCGTCTCCCCTGCCCTCCCAAAAAGAACGTAAGTCCTGCAGCCATGGCAAAAGTTTCAAACACTTCTCAAATATGTAAGCCAGTTCCAGTAAATCAAAAGGTATCCTTGAATAAGTTTTATGTAAGTAACTTTTCAGTTATCAGCCAGCACTTGTGAATAGACTAAACGTATGTTTAGATGAGCAGGGCATTCATTCGCCTGCACCCCTCTCTGAGCTGAGCTGAGCAGGAGGCACACCCACACTGAAAGTTTTGCCATGGACTGTCTCTACTTTCCAAACGACCGAGCGTTACCTCTCTAGCCTTCTGGGCAGCAAGCTCAGCCTGTCTCTGTCGCTCGAGTTCTTCGAGCAACTGCTTTTCCATGATGCGCTTGGCCTCCTCCACCCTGCGCAGCACTTCCCGCTCAATCTCATCCTTCCTTTTCTCCAGTTCTTCCTCTACCCTCTTGGCCACCAGCTCTTCCACTCTTCGCGCTGTTTCTTCCTCGATGAGTTTTTCTTCTATTTCCTGCTGCCGTCTAGCAAACAAAGTAGAAGAAAATCAACTCTAGACATCTAAAAACCCAAGAATTAAAGCAAAACTAGTCTTAAGTCTGTCAAATCACTGAGCCTGGTTTTCCACATTACTTAACACTGTAATTCATTTTCATATCACATTTAAGGAAAGAACAATTATAAAGATGTTAATACAGAAATTCAAATGTCTATCATTTTTCCCACAATTACAGTCTAAATATAGAAAGACAAGTATATACCAAGAACCTAATGCATTAGTTTTAATTAAGGAATTATCAGCCCCAAACAGAAAATCTACTATTGTTACCAAGCTTAACGGCAGGGTAGCTCATCTGCCAATCACCTCTGTCCAAGGGTTGAACTACAGAAAGTCAGACTTCTTTGTGGCAGGCAAGTTAAGACAGGCTAAGCTCAAGTCCCTCTCTGCTCCATAAGCAAAGACAGACAGACTGAAAGACTCCGATTACTAAAGCACCCTGTGGCTTTTACTGGAAAAAAAAAATACACAATTAGGGTCCTGAACTTTCAATATGTACTGTGCCTGTTTTTCCCTTTGCTACCTGATTTTAAGGAAAAGCTCCTTCATAGATTGATAAAGTAGAAAAGTACTTTTTATTATCAAAGTTCAAAGACGAATAATACTACTGCTTTAATTATTTGAATCCTATTGACAGGATAAACTCAAGATTCACTGGAAATAAAATTTTGTGCTGAAAATAAACATCCAAGTATTGCCATGGAAGTCCTGCACACTGTACAGTAATGACAGCCACTATTGTGCATCTAGTTTGTAGTACAGAGCAGAGCATAGAAAGATCTTAGGTTTTCAATCCAATTAGGTGTTAGTGATTCTGGATAGACTGACATCAAAATAACACGGGCCTGGTGTTGGGGCGTATGCCTTTATTCTCAACACTAGAAAACTGGGGTAGGATGGCTTTGAGTTCCAGGTCAGCCTGGGATAGTAAGACCAGGTCTTAAGAGAAAAAAAGAAAGGGGGAGAGGTCAATTTCTTAAATGCTTCAACTTTCTTTCAACCCATCAAATTAAAGCAAAATTTGTATATCTTATCTTTTGATGATTCACTGGACATCCATATGTAAGAGACAGCCAGGCATTCAGTTGATACCTTGGTAAGAACTTTCCAGTGGCTGCTACAGTTTACACTTCAATCCATTTCCACTCAATTCCGGGGAAATTCAATTCCCACCCAAAGACTTATATTCTTAACTCCTGTTCCTAATAGCATTCTTCACTTCAGTTTCATATTTATCCTCCAGGTCTTTTATCAAAGAGAAAGTAGTGCTAGTTTGCTTTCCCTCAAGATGTTTGGAGCAATTATGAGGACTCTTCTTTGCTTCTTTAATATTTCCTTCTCAACTGTACCTTTTAAAAACCAGTATGAAGTGTCTACCATACTCTTTTTCCTGGAAAAATTAAGTGTTTTGTCTACAGCAGCTTAATAAGAAACCCCTCCACAATGATAAAGATCAATTTTAAAAAATTAGAAGTCATCTCAAAGTGAAGGGAATTACATAATAGGAACAGATGCTCTTCTATTTAGTCAAGCTGACTGCCAGAACAGGGGTGACAGCACTTGTAGGTTAATGCACCCCACACTATGTGATAAACAGAGCAAATGTAGACAGTGTCCAGGATTTTGGTCCCTAAGCAGTAGGACAATGCCTAACAGGCCCATTTCCACACATCACCAAAGTGAAGAACCAAGTCACCCCAACTTATTACTCACTTGGCCAGCCAAGCAGCTCTCAGCACTCTACCCAGGCGAGCACACCAGACCAGAGGGGCAATGCAGGCAGAGCACAGCTGTAGTCCAGTCTATCACAGCCTAAGTGGAGGCTTTATAGCCCACAGGGGAGGGGAGCAAATGGAAACTCCCACTGGAGGATGAGAATGGGCCTATAGTAGTTTCTCACAAAGCTGCTTATCTCCCTTTGTTCCTGGAGGAGGAACTAACTGCAGGGGAGCCCACAATGGTGGTAATGGCCTTGCTGATATGTCTTAAGGAGAGGCAGGCAAGGTCTAGGCACCAAAGCAGAGCTGTCTTGCTACGAACAATACAGGAGTCTAACTTTTAATATTACTAGTAAGGATTACAATTACATGTTTATTGCCATGAAATTCATCACCATATTTTTTAAAACCATCATTAGGCTAACTCCCATAAGAGACAATGGGGCTTTCTTGGGGGGGGGCACTTTTGGTCATTATCTGTGTTACAAATTCACATGAACCCTTGCTACAGGTCTCAGATCAGTGTTTGATGTGTGGCAATGGATCCCAGTCCTTGCTGCTGTGAACTCAACCACCTCTGCCATGATGGACCCTTGAATCATGAGCCCTTTAAGAAAAGTGTTGCAGCTTCCCTCCTCCCCTCTCTAATCACACTTCTCAGGCCACTGCCTGGCTAAGAATCTGTATTACTGACCAAAAAAAGGGTTAAACCAAAATCTTCAAGTTTTTTCGGTAGTTATGGTCTGACACCAGGTCCGCATCCTCATTGATTTTAGATATAGTCATAATCAACTTATAATCAACAATATAGTCATAATCAAAAAACAACACAGGAAGGGCACAGCACCTGGGGTCTGTGAAATCAGGGTTAACTTGGTAGACTTTAAGCTAACTTTAAAATGAAATAACTTTAGGAGCTTTCAGAACTGCTTAATAATTATTAGCAACAGTATTTACTAGTAAATGATCCTTAATAAGGTATCAAATTCTGTTAACAGTGGCTCCGATGAGGCAGGTATTTGACTCACTTGAATGGGAAGTCACATCTAAAGAGCCTGGACTCAAGCTCAGTGCACGATGCTGAGCTGCAACTGAAGAACATTGACTAGTATCCAAAGTACTATGCTACCCAGCACAGTTCCTTAAGGACAAGTTTAAGAGTCAAAGACAGGGACCAAGAAGCCTCCAGGGCCATTAAGCATCATGTCTTTGCTCTACTGTGCCTTTGGCTCCAAGCTTCAAAACCACATGGTTCCTTCCACACAGTAACTGTGTCATCAAAGTTCCTCAAAATGAGGTCTCCTGGTCCTAGAAACCATTCGGCAGTTCAGCTATGGCACTCTTCAGTAGAAGACACTTAACTTGTCAGGCAGACAGATACTCCAACTTAGAAATGTTATACAAGCTACTAGGCCAATAATATAATCAGCTACAAGGAATTTCCAACAGTGAGTATACAGCATCTCAAAAGAACACCTAAAGAAATGTTAATACTGATGGAGGGATGTGGAATCACATTAAAAGGCTAAGACACAGGATGAGGAGCTTCTGAATTCAATTTTAAACCATATGGATTAGCTATTTAAAAGTGAGAATCTAAAGGCCTATCTTTTATTGAATTAATTCACAAGATTCCTTTTAAATTCAGCAAGCTCTACCTGGCAGTATGCTAAGTCATATTAAATAGCATTTATGGAGATCCATTATATGCCAGTAATGTCTAGGTACTTTATATTATCTCCAGTCTTCACAGGAAGACAGGTGTCCTTCATTCAGATGATTTATTTCAGGCTCTGAGTTTTAAGTAGCACAGAAATGTGGCCTGTAGTCACACCACAGATTCCTAACTGGCTAAGCCATTTCTACTTTGTTGTCTCTCCATCTTGAACCAATTGTTTTCTCACTTTATACTCTCTGGGCATTTGACACAAAGCCCATCTCCAACCTTAAATAAGCTCAGGACATTCAAAATACTACCCCACAGGCTAAGTGCCAAGTTGAAACTCCTCATCCCTTAACATCTGGTGTGGTAGTTTGAATAATGTCCCCTAATAGAGTTTATTATAATTGTGTTTATTAAATTGTTAATTGTCTCCAGCCAGTTCTGGCTGGAGGAGGTGTGTCACCTTGGCCAGATCCTAGGGTTCAGCCCTAAGGTGTTTCTGGAGTGGGTCTGGAATTCTAGCTATACATATGCAAAAAGCAGTCAGAGCTCAAGCCTGGAGTTCCTCTTGTTAATCAGTAGGAGTGTGCTTGCTGGCTTCTGGAAGTGCTGTCTGTCTCTGCTAGGATCTGTGAAAGGGAACCAGCCTTTTTTCCTTAACTTCCCCTGGGTCTGTTATCTCAATGAATTCTTTCCTCCCCAAAATTGTGCCTGGTTTGGAGATTCATCCCAGCGGCATGTGGCTGACGACATCTGGCCATCCAGACATAGCAGTTACACATTTATTTAGTGGGTGAACTGTAGTAACCACACTATAAACCTGTGAGCCAACATTGATGCTTCCTTTAGGCCCTACATTGTTTTTCTTTCCCATTCTAATAACTGCCTCAACTTACTATGTCCACCTCAAGTGTCCGTCCTTTACAAGTCAGCAAGTTGGGTTTTGGAGGTTCCTTCCCCTTTTATAGGATGTCACTTTGTTTCCCTGTTCAAAATCGTTTCCAGGATAAAACCAAAGTTCCTTGTGCATACATCCCCCCCCCCCAGCCTTTACTTACCTCCCCAATCATCCCTGATGTAACTACAGAGCTTCATCACCTGCTTCCTCCACTCAGCCCATCTCCTTCACTGTCTATTGTGCCAGGAGCTGGGGAAGGAGGGTCACTCGTGGTCCTGGTACAGTCGCCAGCCTCCTACATCATATCCTCCAATCACCCACCCAGGAGGCGTCCTTTATGCAATGATCCTTATCACTACTTACTACCTAGGATTACCTATTCTCTCTGAGCTGGTTAAGAGCTTGGAAGGGGCCACTCATCTTTAACAGCACCTAGCATGATGCCTGCTTGAAGGAACACACAGAAAGACAACTACTTGCTTCCATTCCTAAGTACCCTCCCCCCTCCTCAGGCCCTCCCTTCTTGTCAAAAGCTAATGGCAGCTTTTTTTCTTTCAGCCTAGAACCACAAAGCTGCTCTACCTCCCATCACCTCACCCCTGGGTTTATTTGCTGAATGATTTTATTACTCTGCATGAAGTTTCCTCTCAGCGTTCTTACTAGTCTTAACATCCCAGTGAAAGGAAAGTAATCGATGTTGTAGGTCCCCTGTTGTCACATAGAAAAATTACTTGCGCCACCTCAGGTCACTTTTCATATGTCCTGTTGGTAGTTATATGAAAATTATCATTATAGCTGTGAGTCTTATTCAAGACTCAGAATGGACCCTACAGAGTCAAGTCTTACTTTGCAGCACTGCGCAGCCAGTGAAAGCTGCTTTCACTGCGCAGGATTTAAAGGAAGCCTGCCTGCAGGGTTCCCTGGTGACCCAGTCCCCTACTTAATGGCTCTGCAGTTGCAAACAAGCTGGAAATTCTGCATAACACAGCTCAACTGCAGAAAAATAGAAGCGCCCTAGGCAATTCTGTGCACCTAAATTCCTCTTGGGAAAATCATAAATTCACAAGACTTCAGGAACACTTTCAAATCGGTCACTGAAATCTGCTTACAAAGACGGTTGGTTAAAAAAAAAAGAAGTCAGCACATCTCTAACACTATTCCAATGTGGCCTTGGAGAACTGGACACCCAGAGGACTGGAGTTCCACATCATGAACAGAAAATAATCACTTAGTTGGGCGAAATATCGCAGTAATACCCAAAATCACTGTAAGGTGTGGACAACAACAGAAACATCACATCACCTTTTACCCAAGTTGATGCCCCCTGACTGTGAGTGACCACGTGTTCCCGAGATCAAAACCCTGCAGACGAAACAGCCAGGGACGTGAACACGAGGCACGTGCTCAGCGCACGCGGGACGCAGACGTGTTTAGAACGGGAGCTTCCAGGTGCCGCCCAGGTGCCCGCGCACCTGAAGGTGGGCTGGGGGGGGGGAGTCAGGCCTCGGCTGAGCCCCGGAAGACGCAGCTCCTCTCGACTTCCGGGCCGTCCCCGCACTCTCGCGCCAAAGCGCTCCAGGCGGCAAGCCGGCCGGCTTCCGGGAGCGCGCCCGTGCCATGCCCGCGCCTCCCCCGGCGCCCGCCCGCCACTCACATCTTCCGCTGCCGCTCGAACTCGGCCTTCTTCTCCTCGTCCTCCCGCTTCTGCTTCTCGTCCAGGCTGCTGCGCTTGCTCACCGTGCGCCCGAAGATGTCGATGCGGTCGGGCGGGGACGAGGCGCGCTCCCGTTCCCGCTCGCGCTCGCGCCGGGATGCCGCCGCGTTGGTGGAGCGCGAGCGCGAGCGCGACTCCCGCCGGCGGTTCCGTTTGCTCTCCCGGGACTTGGACCGCTTGCGCACGCGCTCCTTGTCGCGCGAGCGCGAGCGGGAGCGGCTGCGCTTCTTGTTGTGCTTGCCGCTCTTGGCGTGCTTGGAGCGGGACGAGCTCCGGCTGCGAGAGCGGCCCATCCTCGCCTCCCCGGCCGCCGCGGCCCCCGAGTGCCGCTGCCGCCGCCCGCCCGCCCTCCGCGCCCGGCTCCGCGCGCTGCTCCGCCCGAGCCCTGCCGCCACGCCGCGCCCGGCCGATCCGCGGACGTCGGTGCCCCGGAGCGAGCGAGCTCGCTGCACGCCCGAACGCCGAGCAGGCCGCGGAGCCGGGAGTCCTTAAGATGGCAGCCACGGGAGCACCGGCCTCCCTTCCCACAATGCCCTGCGCCCAGCGTGCCGAAGCGCCGGCCCCGCCCCCTGACGAGCTGGCCGAGTGCGCTCGGCTCTTTCCGCCACGCCAGGGACCCGGAAGCCCGGAGCGCCGAGTTTCAGTGCCGGCACGTTTTAGTGCTGCCTACGAGCCGCGCAGGACGGGCTGATGCTTGTGTTACTTTTTTTTATGTATATTTATTTTCAAGCAGGGAGAATGGGCATGCAGGGCCTCTAGCCGCTGCAAATGCGCATCTGGCTTTATGTGGGGACTGGGGACTGGAGCTCGGGTTGCTAGGTTCAGCACCTTAACTGCTGAGCCATCTCTCCAGCCCTTGATGCTTCTTAAATTCATTTTTATTTCATTAAATTTTTTTTGTCTTTTTTACTATCCATAATGAGATAAATTTAATGAACAAATAATGAGTTGTTTTCCCCAATGCCCTTCTTCCCCATCCCCAATCAGCTGGATATCCGTGGGCAGTCTGGGTCAGTCCATGTAAATTTTTTTTTTTTTAGCATACAGACAGGTTTGTGATGGTATATATATATATATATATATATATATATATATATATATATATATATCCCATATATTATATTAAACTTGCAAGTTTTGTCAGGCCTGAATTTTCTCCAGGTGACCCTTGGCAGATCACATGCTTCTGGAAGCTTAGTTCTTTCCATTTTCAAAGTGGTTATAAAGCTGATAGGTTCTGATTACAGTATGTAGGAGCAGATACCCATTCCAAATGGTTTTATTAATTAGTATTTGATTCATACAACCTTCCTAAGTACTACTTACAACTTAGAATAACTATGAATTTTTATTGAAAACTGCCATATATATACTCAATGTGTCCTGATCATATTCCCCTCTGCTGCCATTCTTTGTCCCCTTCTCTGTCCTCCCTCCTCCATTAAACCCCTTCTTTTCAGCTAGGCCTTCTTCTGTTTTGATGTCATTTTTTGGGTATTTTTGCCCTCAGCTGCTGTGAGTTCTTAAATGCAGCTTCCATCCTGTGTATGGAAATGAACATTGCAAACCGTTTCTCTTCCTCCTTTGGCTCTTTCATTCTTTCTGCCACCTCCATGCATGTGGAGGCAGGTGCCATAGAGATGGCTCGAACCATCACCTCTCAGCACTTTGATGGTAGGCCACAGCCATCTGAAAAGAAAAGCTTCTCTAACCAAAAATAAGAGCAGCACTAACATACAGCCATAAACAAATATTTAGAGAGCAATTTGTAGGCATAATATATGCAGCATTGAATCAAACAACCATACAGGTTCCCCCGGCCCATAGCTTATGACCTTCCCAGCCATAGGTTAGTGACTCAGTTTTCAGGTTCAGGCATAAATTCTCTCCCATGCAACAGCCTCAAACCCAGCCATAGAGTAGTTGGTTACCCCATAACAGATAAGCCACTATTGCTTTAGCAGGTATATTTTGCCTGGCTGGCCAGTTGTTTATAGCAGAGCAATAACTTATTAAAATAAAAAAAAACTGGGCTGGAGAGATGGCTTAGCGGTTAAGGCACTTGCCTGCAAAGCAGAAGGACATGTATTCTATTCCCCAGTGCCCACATAAAGCCAGATGCACTAGGTGGTGCATGCCACCTGAGTTCATTTGCAGTGGCTGGAGGCCCTGGCTCACTCTCACTCTCTCCCAAATAAATAAATAAATTTTTTTTTAAAAAAACTAAGATTTTTTTTCTCTGCAATGGTAACAAAATACCTAGGAATAACTTTCATCAAAGAGAAAGTCTCTTATTTATTTTTGTTTTTTCAAGGTAGGGTCTTACTCAAGCCCAGGCTGACCTGGAACTCACTCTAGTTCAAACTTGAATCACAGTGATCCTTCTACCTCTGCCTCCTGAGAGCTGGGCTTAAAGGCTTGCACCACCAAACTGGGCAAGGAGAAAGTCTATGATGAATCTTGGCTGGAAGGCAGAATAAGGCTGTTTTCTCAAGAGAGCATTCACTATCCAAAACAGACCAATTCTCTCCAAGCATAATGAGGACAATTCCCAGGAGAATCCTCACTCTTCTTGGGGATGTATATGTATATGGTAAAACTACTTAAATAGTTTTATGTCTTATTTGATTGGTCACATAGTTGTGATTATCAAGAAAATATGAAAAGCCGGGTGTGGTGAACCACACCTTTAATCCCATCAAGTGCTTGGGAGGCTGAGACAGGAAGACCACCAAGAGTTTGAGGTTAGGTGGAACTACATAATTCTATTCCCAGCCTGGATCACATACATGGCATATAAAAAAAAGAGGAAGAAAAAAAAAAACCCACACAACTGAAATAAAGAAGTCTTGGGTTCTCTGGGCAGCTATAACAATACTAATAATGGCTCTTTATACACAACAGACTTCTTTCTCACAGTTCCGAAGGCTGAGATGTCCAAGATTCACTTGCTGACAGAGCCACTTCTGTGCTTCCAAGATGGTTTTAGGAGGGGAAGAACCCTGATGTGTGGAAGAGGCAGACAGTAAAAGAGGAGAGGATCCTTTTTTTTTTTTTTTGGTTTTTCGAGGTAGGGTCTCACTCTAATCCAGGCTGACCTGGAATTCACTATGTAGTCTCAGGGTGGCCTTGAACTCAAGGCAATCCTCATACCTCTGCCTCCCGAGCGCTGGGATTAAAGACGTGCGCCACCACACCCGGCTAGGAGAGGATCTTTTTCAACGCCTTTCATGAAAGCGCTCATCTCATTCATGAGGCCAGGCCCTCAGGACTTAATCACTTCCCAAAAAGCCTATCTCCCAGTACTATCACAGTACATAGTAAATCTGCCTCCTGAATTTTGGAGAGACAGATATTCAAAGCACAGCCTAAGGGAGATCATTCCTATTTGCCTCCATGTGAGGACATAGCAAGAAGCCACTATGACAGCCCTCATTAGTCATCCATTCTCATGGGGCCTTAATCTGGGCTCCCAGCCTCCAGCTACTTAGGTAATACCTTTCTATGGTTTCTAAATTATCCTATCTAATGTATTCTGTTATGGCAGCTGAACGTGAGACAGAATAGAGAAAGCTAGGCAGGTCTCAGCTAGGGATAGAGGCCCAGAGGAGACTAGAAGATGCTGAACACCTGATTTCTCATGATGAAAGAATGAACACTCCTAACTTGGATTAGAACTCATGCCAGACATGGGTCTACGATGCACCCTGCTTATCCCAGCCCCACCCAGATATGGGTGGGTTCTATGATCCGTCCTCCACTTCAAACAACAAATCAGATCTTTCCCCGCCTACCTGAACTAAACCCTATAAAGGTTGGGGGGGGGGCTTTTTGCTTGGGGGGATTCTTCTTCCTGAGACCCTCTAATCTGTGTCTGGTGTGGTCTGAGCCTCCCCCACGTGAATCTAGGTTCCCAGCCCCGCTGGGCTGTCTGGCCATCTGGGGAAGGGAGACCTAACCCTGTCTTCTAGTGTCTCTTTAATTCTGGTCTCTCTGCTCTGTCTCTCTGGTGATCTCTAATTTACCATGTGTGGATTCTCACTCTGGATCAGACATGTGGACTATCTCCTTCTCCTCCACATCCCCTCTGAGCTGATGCCAAGGGTGTTCCCCTCTTTAATTTCAATCTCCCCACAGTCTGTTTCACAGTCTCTAAATTTACTGTGCGCTGATTGCCACTCGAGGTCTGTCACATGAGTGCTGTCATGTGTTTGCAGCCCTTTTGAACTTCACCTTCTAAGCCCCAAGTAGCTCTCTTTCCACGTGATCCCCAGCTCCATCCTAACTTCACCTTCTAAGCCCCAGTTGATTTGACCTTCCACGTGTTTTCACTTCATTTTGCAAGCCTCAGTCTTCCTAGCTCTCACTGGTTCCCAGCTTCATTCTAACTTTACTCTCTAAGCTTCAATTTCTCCTTAACCTCCACTTTTTTGAAGTATGTTTTCCACCTGAAAATGTTCCACTCCTTTCCCAGTCCCAATTCCCTTTAATTAAACTCCACAAACTGATTTCTCCTCAAATAAACTCAACAATTCATAATTTGTCCTTCTTGGTTCCATTTATTATTCTTCATTAAAGAATAGGAAAGAACCCAAAACTTGGGAATTATTAATCTGTAGGACACCGCCTGAACCCCAAAATTCACACATCAAAAGGATGAGACAAGCACAAATCCCAGTCAATATTCTCCCCACTGCAGTAACTTAAACCACCTCCCCAAGTCTTAATACCATTTTCTTTGGTCAGTAGGTTTTGACAGGGAATTTAGGGGGGGGGGACAGGCATTCAGATCAAAGAAAAATTTAAGTAAGAATCTGTCTTAAACTAAACCAAGTATTGCAGAAAAAAAAATTGGTGGACTAAGAATGGATTCTTCAGAAGCATTCAAATAAAATAGCAGTTTGGAACATATGGAATTACTCTCAGAATAATAGACCTATTTCTATAGAGATACACCTACCTGAACAGATCTATATAACCCCATCTTCCTGCATACCTGTAATCACTTACATATAAACAAGATGTATATGAATCCCTGAATCCACAGATACATCTGGAGCAGAGTCTATCTACGAGTACAGGATGGCAGTTATTTATAACTAGCTGATACTGGTTTCCTACAGTGAATCACCACAGGCTGGTGCCTTAAACCCACAGATGTTCCTTCATTTATGGCTCTGTGGTCCAGGAAGCCAAAGTCAAGGTGTGAGCAAGCAGGGTCATGGGGGAAAAGGTGGTGGGAAGAATGGAAGAGCCAAAGGAGAGGAAGGAATGCTTTGGAATACTGCCTTAGAGGCAAAGTGGCTATTGCCTCGTGACCTCATGGTGGCCGAACTACCTACACAAGACCTGTGCAGTTTTGGGGGGTTAGGGAATGAGAACATCGAAATAGCAGAGGGACTGGTAGAAAGAAGTGGTTCGGTGGAGGAGAGAGGTGAGTGTGGGGGACTATGACCAGGATATATTATCTGGTTCCCTGCTCCTGTGCTGCACCACAGGAAAATAAGCCAGTGAAGGTAGATACTATTGTTCTCAGAAGCCACAGATTATTATTAGAGATATTTTAGTCACAGGGGTGCTATACCTTTCAGTGAGTTTTGGCCAGGGAGGCGCCTGATGTCCCCAAAATATTACAAGCTATTTCCAAGGCTCTTGGTTGCCCACCAGGACTAGATGATAAGATCCTAGTGCTGGAGACTCCACATGCTTGGGCTGCAGGGCACTGAGACATCAAGCTGGAGCTGAGCTAGAAACCTCCTCCCTGGTGACTAAATGTCAGGATGCTGGAAGAGCTCTGAAGTGTGTTGGTGGAGAAAAGTCATCAATGGTCTTAATCAGCAGTGAACCCTGCAAGCATTATGGCTGGACAGCAGGCCACAATGTACCACCTGGTGCAATGGGGGAAACAAATCCTCTCTGATTGGACTTCAGGCCCACTCCATGGGAAGGAAGTCATGCTTTTTGCTGAAAGCCTAATGAAAAGCCCATGGTTTGGAAGTCATTTGTCCTTGGAAGGAAGCAACTACTGTTGTCTGGCTAAATGGATATATTATGCCCACCAAACTGCCATCAATACACCTGTGTTTCTGCCCATGTATTAATGCCACTCTCACTTTTGGTTAGAGAAGCTTCTCTTTCCAAAGGGCAGTGACGAATGGGTGAATCAAAACTCATCACAGTGCTGAAAAGTGATGGTGGAGTGTTCAGCATTGAGATAGCTCTATCACACCTTCCAAGCCCCAGGGACCATGGGGGAAGAGGTGGTGAAAAGAACAGAACATAAGAGCCAAAGGAAGGGGTGGAGTGTTTACAATACTTCTTCCCCCAGTGACTCTAAGAGACTCTGGTTTAGTAACAACTGGAGGAAGGAAGAGTCATGGAGCAGAACCCACATATGCCTCTTGTGACAGCAGGTGCGTGTCCACCCCTCCCCCCACTGCAGGGGAGCACTTGAGGGGCTCCAAAGGCACATACACATGCCTACACCACACCACACATAAGCAAGGGGAAAAGAGATTTTAAAACAGCTTATTTTCCTCCCTTCCTATTTTTACTTCAGTCCATAGTTAATAAATTAAATGCAAACTTAGCTGTTCTATTTGTTTTCATAATGTTTATGAGCTGAGGGGATTTACATTTATTGGCAAATTAGTATGCCCCAAGGATTTAGCATTAAGCACCCCTCAAACTTTAATGGGCACCAGATTATCAGGAAATCTGGTAAAATGCTAGCTGTGGTTGGTCCACATGGGGCTGTCAGCCTTCCTCACCAGGATGCTTTCCTGCCCCCCCCCCCATCTCTTACTCTGATATAGAGCAAGGGGGCTTACACTGCATCCCAGCTAGTCAGTATTTAACTTCAGGACTACACAGGAGGCAGCAGGAGGACGCTCTGTGAATAATTACTATCTCCTCCCCAGCAACCATTAACTTTAATTTGGACACTGCTGTCTGTGGCTTGAGTTTCCTCTTCCCAAAATAAGTGTTGAGTTCCTAAGTCCTGGTGATGCAGGATTTGGGGTCCAGGGAGGAATTAAATTCTAAAAAGAATTCTAAAGAAGCCCCAACTGGTGGTTCCACCACCTTCCAGTTGCACCAAGCCAGAGACATTTCCACACATAGTCCTTATAGAACATTCAAAACCCAAACTAGGGGCTTGGGGATATAGCTCAGATGTTCAGGCTTTGTCTAGCATTGGCAAGGGCCTGGGTTCTATCCCAGCACTGAAAGTAAACCAGGCATGTTGCTCTTAAGAGAAGCACCATGGTAACTTTTATTTTCAAAAACTTAAACAATATTTGCTTTTTTCGATATAAAGTATTTTACACATTTGTATTCTTAACAAAAAAAAATCTCCTCAGGGATAAAATGCTGGGTATGTGTGATTAATTGCCTAGATTTTTGCTTGGGAACTGCATTCCTAAGCAAGTGTTTATCATCTTCTGAAAATCATATGACATTTTAAAAAGGAAAACCTCTTGGGATTGTCATGCATTTGTTCCTCAAAGATTCTGTGCTGTGGAAATTTAAAATTCAGAACCAAGTTTTGTTTCATTTCTCTTTTCAAATCAAATGCAATATTCTGGCATTTGTTGGCCTTGAGGGAAGATAAAATACACTAGGAATGGATTTTTCTTCTCTGCGTTCTATCTGTCTGTAACAGAAGGGAGAGCAACTTTGCTGCTCCTCCTGCTGCATAACAAGTCACCACCAACCAAGCTACACAAAACAACCTTTGGATCACACTTTAAAGAGCTGTAGGTCTGGTACTCGGAAGATCACAGGAGGTGTGGTGGCCTCTGTCTGGGGCTGGGCTGGGAAGACAGGGAAGGAAGGCAGGAGGGGCAGGCAGTGTGACTTGATGGAGTTATCTGAGGGAGTCTTCACTCAAGTCTGACAGTTGATACAGGCTGTTACCAGAAATCTCAACTGTGACTAACTGTTGTACCTACATGTGGCTAAAACACTACAGGAGCCAAACAGTGTCCTTGCTTATGAAGACAAAGGGAAAAAGGACCCTTGGTAGGTGGCTATGTTCTAACCCAAGATCCTGAAGTGGGTGATCCCACTTCCTCCTTCTCCCTGGCCTGGGTGAATTTTCACACTGGAAGGCTGGCTTGTCAGGCTTTCTAGGACCTGAGCAGTCCTGGGAGTGTCAGGGAGCAAGCAGCACCTTCCCCTTCCTTGAAGCTGACCAATCATGGACTATGTCAGCAGGGCTTCACTTGAAGCTGACCAATCATGGACTTTGGACAGCAAGGCTTCCCCTTCCTTGAAGCTGACTATTGTAGTCAGCTTTCTCTGTTGCTGCGCAAAAAGAACCCAAGCAAAAGCGACTTGTGGAGGAATGGGTTTATTTGGCTTATGGACTCCAGGAGAGACTCCATCCTGGCAGGGAAAACGACGGATGAGCTGAGGGGTGGACATCACCTCTGCCACAGCACTGCAAACAGCGTCAGGACGGTGTGCCAAACACTGGCAAGGGGAAGCTGGCTTATAAACCCACCCCCAACAACACAGCTTTAGTGAGGTTGTAAAACCCAAACTGTCACCAGCTGAGGATAGACTGATCAATCAGAACACATTTGTTTGTGGGTGTCATGGTTTGATCCAGGTGTCCCCCACAAACAAATGAATGTGTTCTGGGTAATCAATCCTCAGCTGATGGCAGTTTAGATTTTACAAATTAAATGGAGCTATATTGTTGGGGGCGGGTTTATGGGATTATAAACCAGCTTCCCCTTGCCAGTGTTTAGCACACCTTCCTGCTGCTGCTTGCAGTGCTGTGGCGGAGGTGATGTCCACCCCTCTGCTCATGCCATCATTTTCCCTGCCAAGATGGAGTCTCCCCTAGAGTCTGTAAGCCAAATAAACCCATTCTCCCACAAGCCGCTTTTGTTTGGGTTCTTTCTGTGCAGCAACTAGAAAGCTGACTGCAACAGTGGGGTACACCTGAATCAAACCATGACATTGACCAATTGTAGACTGTGGACAACAGGGCTCCCTTCCTTGAAGCTGACCAATCATGGACTGTGGACAGCAGGGCTACCCCTTCCTTGAAGTGGACCAATCATGGATTCTGGTGTCAGGACTCCCTTTCTTGAAGCTGACCAATTGTGGACTCTGGACATCAGGGCTTCCCTCAGTCAATTAAAGTACAACTCCCTGGGGCCTATGGAATTCCAGCTCTGGGATTCCCATATCCAGAGGAGTCCATTCTCTCTGCTTTCTTTTCTTCTCTTGCTTTGCAATAAACTTTATTCTTTCAAACACCTGCCATTTAATTCTTTCATAGGCAAAGAAAATGAATCCGACACCCCTAGACAATATCATGACATTTTCACATGGCCTCCACAGAGCCCCAGAGACAAGTGACCTGAGAAAACCAGGCAGAATTTGGAAAGCCTTTTCCTGTGAAGGCTAAGATGTTTCCTACATCCCACTGGTTACCAGTAATGTCACTTAAGTTGGCTTATATTTATGGCAAGGAGACAGACTTCACCTCTGAGGGAAATGTTCAAATAGCATGCAGGTGTAAATATCATCCTGATACTTCCTTAGTCAGCTTCGTGTGATACTACGACAGCATACCTGAAGGAAGACTCCAGTGAGGTATGTGATTAGTCATTTTCTCACGACCTTCTCTACCCTGCTTTTGTGCTATAGATCACAATTATTTTTAAAATATCTTTATTATGAATAAATATATATTTTATGAGTAAATCTTATGAATATGTGCCCATTTCCCTCCTCTCTGTCCCATATCCACTGGGGTCCTTCCTCAGTGCGCATATCTGTCCATAGGACAGGGGGTATGAACTGCACCAGAAGTAGCCAGTTTTTCCTTTTTTTTTTTAACCTTTCCCCTTGTGTATTGTTGCTGAGAGGAGCAGTGTCTGGATTTCTCCCCCAACATGGCTCTTACATTCTTTCTGCCTCCTCTTCCACTTAGTTCCCTGAGTCATAGTGAGTTTTTGAGTCGGCTTTGTTGTTGTTGATACCTTTCGTATCTCTAGACCTTTGCCCTGGGTTGTATTGGGTATCATTGGTGTCTGTCTACATTGACCTTTCAAGTTATCAGACCTGCTGTGGTGACTGGTCTCCTGTTTATCTCATCACTTTCTCATAGGTTTCATTTGGGCCCTGTGTGAAGGCTAGGTATGGTTTGTCTCCTACCAGGATGTCAGCCATCATCTAATGACTAGTTGGTGGAATTGAGTTGTCCCCAGCTCTCTCAATGCCTTCTGAAAAATGCAAACAGAATCTCCATTGGAGATTGAGATCAATATAGGTTAAATGAGACAACATTGCTATTTTGGCTAGCTCCCAATGGGTGTAACCTCTCTGTTGCTTTCTGGTAGTGGGAATTTCCCCTAGGAGGCCAAGATCTTGGTCCCCATAGGATTATGACGTGAATGCCAGTTCCAGTTAAGGGTTCCTTGTCACTAAGAGGATCTGTTAGCTAATCAGTAAGCCGTTGAATACCCTCCTTGGTTTAGTGTCACTATTGCACAGATGAGCACTTCTTGAGATACTGGTCTCTTCCATATAGCCATGAGTTTATCATTCTTGTAACAACTGTCTATATTGTATATCAGTGGGCTCTGCTGTCTCCAAATATCATTGACCAATTTCCCCTGTCAGCTCATGCCAGACCATCCAATGCTACACATCTACCATCTGGGAGCAGGTTACCATTCTGGATCTAGAAGGATTTCTTGGTGTTGATTGATGACATTTTGTGATTTCTTCAGCAATAGGGTCTTACCTTAGCACTGGGGCAAGTATTCAAGAGCTTTGATAGAAGTCTGTCACACTTTGAGGACATCCTGGGGCTCTTTGATCAACAGCTCAGTGTGGGAAGGAACCAATGACCAGGACAGGGAGATGCAGCCCTGAGCAATTATTCTTGAGGTTAGGCTTCCTCCCATTTTGTTGATGGCCCCTCATACCAGGTAGTGCCCTCAGATTCCTCAGTTGCTTACTGTATAAAAGCTAGGGTTTTATGGTGTCAATTCATTATTAGCTTAGTTTACTATATGGGTCCCCCTCAAACTCCCATTTTGCCTCCTCCAACTCCCCCAATTCATTCCATTCCCTTTTACAAACTCTCCATTCACTGATGGATTTCCTTAATGTTCAGGTTTAACATGGTTAGGAACGACAATTGAGGGAAAATGTGTGGCACATGGCTTTCTGCTCTCCTGTGTGGTCACTAAGAATATTTGTTCCAAGTCCAACCATTTTAAATTTCATTATCTCATTTTTCTTTTCAGCTGCATAGAATTCCATAATGTTTATGTACCACAACTTTGATATCTGGTCATCCAGTGATGGGCATTAGGGTTGATTCCAATTCCTTGCTATTATGAATTGAGCTGCTATAAACATGGTTGAGAAAATGTCTCTGTACTTCTGTGAGGAATCATGAGGGTAGATGCTCAGTAGAGGGATAGCTAGGTCCGCTGGTAGCTCTATATCCATCCTGTTCAGGACCCTCCACACTGCTTTCCATAGTGTTTGTACAAGTTTGCATTCCCATCAGCAGTAAATGAGGGTTCCTTTTTCGGCACAACCTTGCCAGCATCTATTGTCGTTAGATTTTTTTAATGATTGCCATTCTGACTGGAGTTAGATGGGATCTCGTTGTTTTGATTTACATTTCTCTTATGATTAATGACATTGACCATTTTCTCAAATGGGAGTTGGACATTTGTATTTCTTCCTCTGTAAATTCCCAGTTGAGTTCAGTTCCCCATTTTGTGAGAGGGTTATTTGATAATGTACTTGAGTTCTTTATATATTCTAGATATTAGGCCTCTATCTGTATTGTAGCTGGCAAAGATTAACTCCCAGTTTGATGGTGGTCTACTGGCTTTGAGTACTGTATGCGTGTCTATACAGAAGCTTTTTAGCTTTATGAGATCCTATTTGTTAAATGATTGTTGTACTTCCAGGACTATCGAAAATATTGTTCAGGAAGTTTTTCCCTATTCCTATCTTATAGAGAGTTCCCCCAATTTTTTCTTCCAGGACTTTTGGAGTTTCAGGTCTTATGTCGAGGTCTTTGATCCATCTGGAGTTGATTTTTGTGCATGGTGAGAGGAGAGGGTCTAGTTTCATTTTCTTGCAAGTATTTATCCAATTTGCCCAGCACCATTTGTTGAAGATGTTCTTTATGCCAGTTAACATTGTTGGCATCTTTGTCGAATATGAAGTAACTATAGTTGCTTGAGCTTAGAGGAGGGTCTTCAATTCTGTTCCACTGGTCTATTTTGTGCCAGTACCATGCCTTTTTTGTTACAATGGCTTTGTAGTATATCTTTAGGTTGGGTATAGTGATACTTCTTGATGTGCTTTTACTAAGAATGGCTTGGGATATATGAGGCATTTTGCCATTCCAAATAAATTTGGAGATTATTGAATCAGTATATAGCTTTTGGAAATATTGCTATTTTCACGATATTAATTCTACCTATTCAGGAGCATGGGAGATCTTTCCAAATTTTCATGTCATCCTCAATTTCCTTCTTAAGCGTTTTTTTGTTTTCATTATAAAGTCTTTCACCTCCTTGGTTAGTGTTATTCCAAGGTATTTGATTTTCTTTGTGACCTCTGAAACTTGGACTGTTTCGCTTACTGCTTTTTCTGTATGCATGTCATTTGCATACAGGAAGGCTACTGATTTTTGTGTGTTAATTTTGTATCCTGCCACTTTGCTGAAGGAATTTATCACCTTCATGAGTTTACTGCTACTATTTTTTTGGGTCTGTTATATATAGGATCATGTCATCTGCAAAAAGGGATAGTTTCACTTCTTCCTTCCCAATGTGTATCCCTTTTATGTCTTTCTTCTGTCTTATTGGATTGGCTAGAACTTCTAGGACTATGTTGAAGAGCAGTGGTGAGATTGGGCACCTCTGTCTTGTTCCTGAATTTAGAGGGAACTCCTTGAGTCTTTCCCCATTAGTATTATTTGGGCTTTAGGATTTTTGTATATGGCCTTAATTATATTGAGGTATAGACCCTCTATTCCAAGTCTTTCAAGTGTTTTGATCATGAAGTGGTATTGGACTTTGTCAAAGGCTTTTTCTGCATCAATTGAAATGACCATGTGGTTTTTGTGATTAAGTTTATTAATGTGATGGATTATGTTGATTTCCATATGTTGAACCAGCCCTGCATTCCTGGGATGAAGACAACCTCGTCGAGTTGAATAACACTTTTAATATGTTGTTGAATTCGGTGTGTGTCATAGTCAGCCACACGCTGCTGGGATGAATCTTCAAACCAGGCATGATTTGGGGGAGGAAAGTATTTATTAAAACTAAAGATTGAGGGGAAGCTCCATAACAGTGAAAGACGCTGGCCTTCTTTCACAGGTCCGAGCAGAGAGAAAAACCCATCACCTACACCACACACACAAAACAGGGAACAGGCAAGAGAGCCAAAGAGAACTTTTTCTCCCTTATATAGGCTTAGGGTGTGGTATTGCAACCCTATCCCAGACTTAATGACTTCCTGAGTCTCTGGAATATCCTTCCTGCATGGCCCACAAAGGAAAGGATGTTTACTTCCAGCTTCTTTACATTCCGCCCCTTTCTGAAAGGCTGCCTTCCTATAAACATCCTCAGAGACCTACCCAAGATAATTAAAAAGATCAAGTTGACAACAAAACGTAACCATCACAGTGTGCAAGGATTTTATTCAGAAGTTTTGCGCCTAAGTTCATCAGGGATATAGTCTATAGTTTTCCTTTAGGGATTTATCTTTATACAGTTTTGGCATTAGAGTGATTCAGGCTTCATAGAAGGAGTTTAGAAGTATTCCCTGTTTTCTAATTCTGAAAATCTTCAGAAAGAGTGGTTTGAGTTCTGTAATGAAGGTTTGGTAGAATTCAGCTGAGAATCCATCGGGACCTGTCTAATAATGATGGAGTTGTATTAAAGTCTCCAAATATGATGGACCTGGGTTTTTATTTTCCATTAGTTTTTGCTTTATGAACTGTGCTGCACCTCTATTTCATGCGTACATGTTTATGATGGTGATACTCTTATTGGATTGTTCCTGTGTTGAGTAAGAAATGTCCTTGATTGTCCTTTTGAATTGATTTTGGTTTGAAGTCTATTTTGTCAGGTATTAGTGTAGCAACCCCTGCTTGTTTTTTGTTTCCATTAGCTTGGAAGATCATCTTCCATCCTTTCACCCTGAGGAGGTTCCTGTCTTTAGAGGTGAGGTTGGTTTCTTGGAGGCAGCAGTTGGAAGGAGTCATTTTTCTGATCCATCCTGCTAGCCTGTGTCTTTTTATGGGAGAGTTAAGACTATTAATATTCAAAGTTATAACTGAGGCTTGAGTCAATACCTGCCATAGTGTAGGGTTTATGGGACTTGATGCCTCTCTTTTTATTTTGTCTCCTCGAGGCTTGATTATTGTGTCCGACTTCTGGATGTCTCTTGGTGTTGGTTGCTTGTCACTTCTGTGTGGAATATTTCATGGAGAAGTCTCTGTAGGTTTTGTTTAGTGTCCATGTAATTGTAGAGCTGGATTTTATCTTGAAATATTTTCCTTTGTCTATTATAAAGGATACTTTCACAGGGTACAATAGTTTGGGTTGGAAGCCAAAGTGATTTAAGTTTTGAAGTACGCCACCCCAAGCTCTTCTTGCTTTCATGGTTTCTGTAGAGAAGTCTGGCGTAACTCTGATGGGTATGCCTTTTTATGTGATTCATTGTTTTGCTCTTGCTGCTTTTAGAACTCTCTCCTTGCTTACATTTTTTAGAGTTTTAACTACAATTGTCTTGGGGAGTTTCTCCTTTGGTCCTGCCTGTTTGGTGTCCTGTGTGCTTTTTGTATCTGGATGGGATTATCTTTTCTTAGATTGGGGAAATTTTTCTCAATAGTTTTATTGAGTATGTCTTTGGCCTGGGTTTCTTCCCTCTTTGATATACCCATGATCTGGATGTTTGGTCATTTAAGGGTGTCCCATAGTTCCCTCATATTTTGTTCACAATCTTTTTTTTAACTTATCCAAGCTTCTTTTATCAAAATCAATCTCTCTCTCTCTCTCTCTCTCTCTCTCTCTCTCTCTCTCTCTCTCTCTCTGTCTTCCACATCCGAGGTTTTCTCTTCCAGGTTATTTACTCTGGTCGTGAGGGATTCTAGAGATGTTTTAAATAACTCCATTTGATTTTGGTTTTCAATAGAGCTTTTTGCATGGTCTCCATCTGTTTGTTGAGTTGCATTTTCATTTCAAAGGTTGTCTTACTTAATGCTTCCTTGTACTCATTCTTGTATTTGATTATGTCTTCATTTTTTGTAGCCAGCTGATTCTTGAGCTCCTCTGATTGCTGGTTTGCCTTTAGCTCATTTACTGTTCTACCAAAGTCCAACTGTATTTTCTTCATTGTATTGAGCCTGGTGGTGAAGCTTGTGAGCTGATTCTGCAAATTTTCACATACTTTCTCAATTTTTGCTTCCATTTCCTTTAATAATCTGGATATAGACTCCATGCAGAGATGTCCTGAACATGTCATCTCCTCCTGGGCTTGCATCTGTGCTCTTTGATATTTTTGTTGTTGACTCCATAGTGGGGCTAGGTGAACTTGGTGTGGGGCTCTCCACCTGTGCATTCTTCTTGTGTTGTGATCTGCCCATGTTCAGGTGTGATATTGCTTTTACCCAGGCCCTCAGCTGAAGTGCTTGGTTCCTGTGGTGTCCGGAAGTATGGCGGGTGTTGAAACCTTCAGCAGCAGTCGCAGGTTGGGGACTGGACTTTAATTGGAACCTGGAATGAGTGGGTAGGGTCATGGGGTGCATGGGCTGGTGAGGATCCAAGGCACAGCTTCCTCACGTGGCCTTGCCTAGGTTCAGGAATTTGAAAATGTAAGGGCAGGTAAGAGGTCAGGCACAGGACCCAAACCTTGCCTCACCCAGGGTCAAGGAGTAAATATGCAGAGCCGTGTGTGCACAGGCTGGTGTGGAGCAAAGTGGCTGCTTGCTTACCTGGCCTGCAACCTGGGGTCACTGGGCATGGTCATCGGACACACAGCTGGTGGGGAAGGCAAGGTTCTCTTGCTTGACCTTGCCTAGGGTCTGCGGTCCAAACACGCAAGGTCAGGTGAGATCTATTTTTTTAAAAAATAACTTTTAATTGATAGCTTCCATAATTATAGACCATAAACTATTATGATTCCCTCCCTATGCTCCCTCATATTCCTTCACCCTCAATCAGTCTCTGTTTTGTTTTGGTGTCATCACCTTTTCCTCCCATTATGTGTAGATATAGTCAGACACTGCAAAGTCATGAATATCAAGGCCATTTTCTATCTGGAAGTTTGCACTGTAAGCAGTCCTACCCTTCCTTTGGCTATTACAATCTTTCTACCACCTCTTCTGCAATATCCCCTGAGCCTCTGAAAGTGTGATAGAGATGTTCCAGTGCTGAATATACCAAAACAAAACAAGAAAAGCAGACCTGGTTGTGGTGGCACACGTCTTTAAGTACTTGGGAAGCAGAGATAGGATAGCCTAGGACCACAGAGTGAGTTCCATGTCAGCCTGGGCAAGAGTGCGACCCTAACTTGAAAAATCCATAATAATATTAATAATGGTAATAGTAATAGTATAACTTTCTTGCCCTCAGTTCTAGAGGCTGGCAAGTTCTTTGTAGTGGTTTCAATGTGAATATATATCCACCACAGCCACAGGTATTTTTAATTAAGGTTAGGCTTTCTGCTTAGGCCTCTGGCAGCCTGCTGGAAGAAATGTCTCTGGAGGGGGGGCAGATCCAGTCCAGCCTTAAGTTATGTTTGGGGGTGGAATGTTTTTCCACCCAAAGGTGTGTGTGTTTGAGCTCTGTCAGTTCCTGCTTGCTTGTGTGTGCTAGTGTTGGTTTTTGCTTGCTGCAGCCATTTCTCTCTGTTTGGATCTATGGAAGTAAGCAGCTTCCTCTGCCATTGATGGTTTCTCCTGGTTTTGTAAGATGAAATAAACCCTTTCCTTCAATAAACTGTGTTGGACACTTTGATTTTCATCCTAGTATCTTGACACTGACTGCACTATCCATGATCAAGGTACTGCAAAATTAGGGTTCTGTGCTTCAAAGATGGTATTTCCTGACAGTATTCACACATGGCAGAGATGAGCTCCATAGAGCCTCTTGTGTGAAATGTGTGTGCATGAGAGTGTGTGTGCTTGTGTAAATTATTCAAAAAGTGGATTTTTTCAGTTGTTCAAAGTCTCACTCTACCCAGGCTGACCTGGAACACACTCTGAAGTTCAAGCAGGCCTTGAAATCAGTGATCCTTCTATTTCAGTGTCCTGAATTCTGGGTTAAAAGGTGTGTGTCACCATGCCTGGCTCAAAAAGTAGGTTTTATTGTGACATTTTTTACATTGCACACCTTGATCACATTGCTCCTCAGAGTCAAATTGTGCTTGTTTCTTCTCCTTCCAACCCTGTAGCCTTCCTTTTCTATCATGGTCCCCCATTTTTCCTTCCTGTATTGAAGTTGAGCCCAACCTCTCTTTTTCTGCCTAGCAAATCCCCACTGCTGCTGGGGTCCATACACCAATCACAAGGGTCTTTCATGATGCCTGTTGTATTACTTACCTTCTTCCTGCTGGGACAAAATACCTGATAAAAATCAGTTTAAAAAGGAGTTTTCAGCTTACTGTTCCAGGTATGATCCATTATAGTGCAAGGCATGGTGGCAGGAGCTTGAGGCAGCTGAACATATTCAACCCACAATGAAGAAGCAGAGAGGGGTGAATGCTGGTTTTTAGTCAGCTCTCTTATTTATGTATAGTCCAGGATCCTGGCCTATAGAATGGTGCTGCCCATAGTTTTGATGGGTCTTCCCACTTTAATTAACCTGAGAAGCTCTCATAGGCTTGCCCAGAGGCTATCTAATTTACATAATATTGCAAAAAAGAAAAGGTAATTCTTGAACCCATCAAATTGACAGTATAACCTTCACATTGGCCTGATCATGCTTTAATAAGTAAATTGATTTTTTAAAGAGTAAAAATATGTTTTGAAACATAACACAGAGAAGAGAGGTTTTGTTCATTGCTGCTTCTGTGTATACCCTCCAGGGCTGAGACTGACCCACATTGTGCCACGATAGACAAAGAAAATACAGACCCACATAATAAAAAAGATGGAGCCTGCTTTTGGTTGGAAACCACCACTGCTAAGCACATAACAGACTCTTTATCGGGAGATTTATGAACCAAACTTAACCTGCTCAGGCCAGTTTGGAGGAGTCATGGTAAAAACTTGCAAGTCTTACACTGGGAAGGCCTTCCCCTTCATAAGCATCCCTTTCCTCCTGGTTCTCCTGACTATGAGTGAAGCTTTCCCTGGCCAGAGCAAAGCTTGTCATTCTTCCAGGAGGCTCCACATTGTAAAGCCACCTTGGCTATGCTCTTTGCAGGAGTAGCATAAGAAACAGTGTGCAGCCACCAAAAAAAGGAGGGGGTCTGTAGAGATAGCTTTGTGGTTAAAGCATTTGCCTGTAAAGCAGAAGGACCCAAGTTCGATTACCCAGTACCCACATAAAGCCAAATGCACAAGGTGGTGCATGTTTCTGGAGTTTACAGTGGCTGGAGGCCCTGGCATGCTCATTCTCTCTCTATGTCTACCTCTTACTCTCTAAAATAAGTAAAGAAAGAAAATATATAAGAAAAGAATCTCAAATTTGCATACCCTCTTTAACTCAAGCTGTTCTCTCTCTCTCTCTCTCTCTTTCTCTCTCTCTCTCTCTCTCTCTCTCTCACACACACACACACACACATACACACTTGGAGAATTGGCTTTATTTTACAGATGGTGGAGAAAACAGAGGAGAACCAAGATCTGTGGATAAGACAACAAGTTAGGCCTACTGCTCACCATAAGACGTGCCACCTCTACCACATCTGCCAGGGCCCAGGAGAAATTACAGGGGAAGTGACAACATGAGCACTGCTCTTACAGCTAACCTGATAACCAGCCCCAGGTTGATAGGTGATCAACCAAAACCTATCAAAACAGAAATCTAGAGGTTACAGAGACCACAACACTAAATCAGACTGCAAAACAGGCCTGCCATGGCCCAGGGAACTTTGCAGAAGAGGTGCAGAGAAACTGTAAGGCCCACAGAGTGGGTAGGAGTACCCTGAGGCACCATCCCCTGCTAACCACAGGGACTGTCAGGCATTCATGACCCCACAGTGATGACCATAACCACACTGAGGAGGGTCCCCAGGATAACAGCAGGAGCTGGATGAGGGATAAAAGAAAATAACTTGCTATAAATAATATAAAATAAAAATTAAAAAAGAAACTGTGTAGACACTTACTTATAGGACAAAATCCAGGAAGAAAAAAAAAATGAACTCCAGGCTTTCCAGGCAGTGCACACAGAGATATGTTTTCCAAAAAATTCACTCATTGCTGACTGATGGAGCTACCAGAATTGCGCTGTCAATCTAGAGAATGTCTTTACTCCATGCCCTCTTCTTGGCAGTTGTAGACATTTACAGGATTAGCAGGTAAGATACCAGAAACCCACCTTCAATTGAACATATGAATTGATTTCATTTTTAGACTAGGTATGTTACAAACACTCTATGATTTGTATTCATACTACAAATGTGCTGTTTATCTGAAATTCAAATTGAATTAGGCAACTTGTACTTTTTTTGTAAAACTTTTCCAAAGTCAAGTGCATGTCCTGCTTTTTTTTTTTGTAAAGAAGTTGTGTGAGCTGTAGGGATTTGCTGGCTGCTGCGTAGATGGCCAGGTGTTGTGCATGTACAGGTTGCCCCACCCCTGTGGGGCACTGTCACCACTGCCACCAGTCTTTCCTTCCACACAGCCAGCCTTCCCAGTTTGTTGTCCAACTTGGGGACTTCTGATTCATGAGACATTGTGAGTCTCAGCCCAAATTTCTTTTCTGATTGGGTAGGAATGAACTATTATAATGAAATATGGAGGCTTGGAGAGATGGCTCAGTGGTTAAGGTGCCTGCCTACATAGCCTGGAACCTGAGTTTGATTCTTTAGTACCCACATAGGGGCGAGATGCACAAAGTGGCAGATGAGTCTGGAGTCCCTTTACAGTGGCTGGAGGCCCTGGCACACGCATTCTGTCTCTCTTCTCTCTCTCTCTGCTTACAATAAAAATTTAAAAAGGATGAAATATGGGAAAGCACTGTGGGAATGTATCTTATGGACTTTACAAATAACTTTTCTCAGAATATTGCTGTGAGATGTTTTCTAAATTCTTGACTTGAGATTAATTTTACAACTGTGTAATCCATCTGCTTAAAGCAATGTGACTGGGTCTTCTCTGACTTGGTTTACTTTTGGCCTGAACAGCACCGATGACCAATATTGACAAGGGATGTTTAGAGATGCTCACTAATCTTAATCTATGCTCTTTGCCATACTTCCTTAAAGCATTCTTGACCCAGAACAATATATATACAGGACTAAAGATACGGACGATAGTGCTGAAGACAGCACGGTCAGTAATGAGCTGCTCACAGCACTGCCTCAGATCTGTGGAAGACAACATGTGGGCTCCGTGTGTTTACATCTGTGAATGGAGTGTGTCTGTTCTGGATCAGCAGAGTCCAACAGGTCAGACCCATAAGTGCCTTCCTTTAACAAATGTTCAAAGATTATTCAAGGTTAAAAGTTCCTTGCCCTTTGCTCATGCAATGTTCAACTTGTTCATGTATTATTGTTTTTTGCCTGTTCAATGAAACACCAACGAATGGCTGTGAGCAGAAGTTACAGCCTCACAACATCAGAGCAGTGGTGATGGCAGATGCAGCAGGTTCCTCTGGTTTAATGTCAGTTTTCTCTCTTTCCCTCAGGTGCTGCTATAACAAGCGGCTAGCCCACTGTCAGGTAACTCCAGGGTTTGGTTCTCCTGGAAGCGGCTAGCTCACTGTCGGGTAACTCCAAGGGTCAGTTCTCCTGGAAGCAGCTAGCCCACTCTCCGGTAACTCCCAGGAGGGTTAGTTCTAGAAGCAGCTAGCCCACTGTCAGGTAAACAACTCTCAATGGTTTGTTTCAATAATTCCAGGCCTGTGTCTCCAAGCTGGGTTTGGGCAGAGTTGAACATTTTTTAAAATGTATTTAAGGGTATCAGCATCGGTTCTTTTCTGTGAACAATCAATAGCTGTTTTTTCTTTCTTTCTGCATCTGTACGTGTGTGGGTGCCTGTGTGAGTGTGCAGTGGGTGGAGGCTAGAGGACACCAGAAGTCTTCCCCCATTGCTCTCTGTTGTATTTACTGAGGCAAGGTCTCCCAGTTAAACCCAGGCTCACTGACTCAGCTAGTCTAGTTAGCCCACTTGCCCCAGAGGTCTCCTGTCTGCATCCCCCAAACACTGGGATCACAAGCAGGTCACCATGCTCACCTGACACTTATTTATATGGGTGCCAGGATCTGAGCTCAGGTCCTCATATTTATATGCTTGCATGGCAAGCACTGAGCCATCTCCTCAGACATTTTTTCTTTCCTTTTAAATTAAGGTTGTTTCCCTTCAACTGCTGGGAGCTGTCCCATCCCAGGCCCATCTGCCCTGGATCCTGGATACAGTCAGCATGTGTGTGTCTCCTGGCTACTGGGTCTCCTGACTGGTGATGCTTACTTGTCCTGTCCTGTGGATGTGTAACCTGCTCAGAGGTGAGCTAAAATCGCCTAGGACTGATTGAATTTCTGTTGCTTCGTGTCTGGGAATGCACTGTGCTGCAGCGTGTGCCCTCCATGCCACGTTTGGAGCTGGAATTCTGCTGGGTCTCATTTTAGGAGCTGGACTCAGTCCCTCCCCTTTGTATCTGCTTAGTTGTTTTGCCCACGTTTTAATCTTGAACCCACTAAGCCATTTTTATGGGGCATGTTTTTGCTTTGTGGTCAGATCTGAAGATCTTTTTCATTTAATAACTGCCACAATGGTTTCATTTAACAATGTACAGATATGCTCTGTCAGACTTTTTATGTTGCATTTCCATTTTTAGGTCATTTAAAAAAACTCATGGTATGATTTTTTAAATGTAGTCTTTATGTTCATGGTCTATATATTTTTGTGTGTATACGTGTGATGCGTATGTATGCATTATGTACATGTGTCATGTACTAGCTCAGTGAGCTCAGGGTTGGGGAGACATTGTCTCAATAAATAAGGTGGAGAGCAACTGAGGAAGATACTCCATGTGGATCTCCAGCCTCCACATACACACACAAACTTGCATACATACACACATACACACCACACACATATATACACTGCATGTATACACACATGCACACCACACACATACACCCTGTATGCACACACATGCACACCACATACATATATACTGCATAATTACACATATTCACACCACATACATACACCCTGTATGTATACACACATGCACACCACATACATATACACTGCATAAATACACCCATGCACACCACACATATATACCCTGCATGCATACACACATGCACACCACACATACACACTGCATAAATACACACATGCACACCACATATATACACCCTGCATACATATACACATGCATACTACATACATATACACTGCATAAATGTACACCACACACATATGTCCTGCATGCACACACACATGCAGACCACACAGTACAGTGAATGCATACAAACACACATCACATGCACACCACACAGTGCATGCATACACACATGCACACCACACACATACACCCTGTATGCACACACACATGAACACCACACACATATACACTGCATGTATATACACATGTGCACAACACACGTACACACTGCATATATACACACATGGTTAAAGTGCTTGCAAAGCCTGGTGGCCTGGGTTCATTTCCCCAGCCACCCACATAGAACTAGATAGAAATTAATTTGCAGTCGCAAGAGATCCTGGCTGGTGCATGCAAACACATGCACAGACAAATAAATAAATTAATAGAAAAATGCTCAACAAGAAGCAACATAAAGAGGCTTCTGGTTCTAGGGTACAGTCCGGCATGATGGGAAGGCATGGTTGCAGGTGATGAAGCTGTGGGCCACAGTCAGGAACCAGAGAGATGAATGGCGGTGCTCTGCTTGAGTTCTCTTTTTACCCCAGTCCATGAAATGGTGCTACACACAGAGTGGGTCTTCCCATCCCAATTAAACTAATCTAGAAAGCCCATTACAGTCGAGCCCTGAGGTCTTTGTCCACTGGGAGTCTAAATTCACTCAAATTGAGAAGATTAACCATAGGGGTGTTATGGGTCTACATGAATGTTCCATTTCATTGGATTATTCACATTCATGCTACAGGTGAGAGAAGGTTGTACATGTACATACATTACCTTGTGTGATGGTTAAATTTTGTTGTCAATTTGACCTGTTTAGTAATCTACAGTAATCTTGGATGGGTCTCTGAGGTTGCTTACAGGTAGGATTAACTAAAGGAGGAGGTCCCCCCCTGCAGAGTGAGCCCTTCACTCAGTAGGGGGCAGAATGTAAGAAAGCTCGAGGGAAAGGAAATCTCTCTTTCCATTCCTCCCACCTGGCTGCTCCTGCTTGCCCGGACTTGTATGGCATCCATCCTGCTCAACTATCCTCGGTCAGCACTGAAACCAAGCTTCCTCTGCCTTCCAGCCTGGACTGAAGACTGGTGGCTCCCCAGAAAGCCTTCAGGCCTTCAGTGCTGGATGGGGACTGCTGAGGTCATCCAGCCATGTGGACTGACCCCTTGACCCTTGGGCCTGCAGACGGCTCTGTGGGACTGCTGTAAACTAATCCAATAAATCTCCTTTTTACTACAATCCTATAGACTCTGCTCCTCTAGAGAACCCTGACTCATCCATCTTGTTTTATAGTCTTTGGTATATTTCAGTTTTTCACTAATCTTTTGTAATTTTAAATTTGTATTTCAATTATCTGATTTTTCTCAATTCTGACTTTTGTCACTTCTGACTTTTATTACACTTTGTCCCTTGCTTACCTTGTAACTTATCTTCATTTCTGTACAATTCTTTTCTTATGCTTGGATTTGTCTCACTGTTTCTGACTTGAGGTTTTGCATTTCTCTTATTTGGCCTTTCATCATAGAGGCTTTTTCCTAAAGAGAGCTTATAAAAAAGAAAAGTAAGCATCCCTGCAGGAAGAACGTGCTATGAAGGGTGAGGACAGGACTGTAGTGCCAAGGAGGTTGGGGACTGGCGGCAAGGACCAGAGGCACAGAGTATGGCTGAGAGCCCTTCATTTGGTGAACACCTAGCCTTGAAGGGAAGTGTTCCTTTAGGAGATTCACCTGTATGCTGAGGCTGGTGACAACCAGATGAAACTGAAGTCTATGATTTTATTTGATTAGGTGAATAGAGACCTCAGTGCATTAAAATATTTTTACTTATTTGCAAACAGAGAAAATGAGAGAGAATATGAGAATAAATGGGTGTGCCAGGGCCTCTAGCCACTGCAAGCAAACTCCAGGTGCATGCACCACTTTTTATACATCTGGCGTTACGTGAGCACTGGGGAACCAAACTCGGGTCATTAGGCTTTGCAGACAACTGCCTTAACCATTCAGCCATGACCCCCTGGTGCATCTTTTTTTTTTTTTTTTTTTTTTTTGGCTTTTCAAGGTAGGGTCTTACTCTAGGCCAGGCTGACCTAGAACTCACTATGTAGTCTAGTCTTCAGGGTGGTCTGGAACTCATGGCAATCCTACTACCTCTGCCTCCTGAGTGCCAGGACTAAAGGTGTGCACCATCATGCTGGGCTCCCCAGTGCATTTTTAACAACTGACACTTACATTGCTTGTTTGCTTCACAGAAGGTGGTCCCACTGCATAATGAAGGAATGAAGATGCAGACATGTATGTGCAGGGTCAGTGTATGTCTGTACAAAGTTACTACTTTGGTGCCTGCGCAGGCTACTTCCCATGCTGGCAGGAATCAGAAGTCTTTCTGCTGTTCCTGTTGGCTTTTGCATCTGTGTGTGTGAGGGTACGTGGATCTAATTTGAATGTGGCCATGTTCTGTGTGCATTTATTTTGAAAAACTTAGGGGTTGGGTAAAAAGCAGAACTTTTTTTTTCTCAGATGAGGAGGAATAAGGTTTAATCATTACTGCTATCCAGTTCTCTACCCCACTTTTCCACAATTAAAACTTATTACAGCGACTTTCATTTAAACATAGAGGGTTCAGACTTGTAATTAACAGTTTCCACACTCTCTCCTAACCCCAGGGGAGATGATGGGAAATAATTTTGACAAAAGGTGTAAACACCACAAAAACAGAAACAAACAAGACAATGCCAGAACTTGGCAATCTTAGAAGTTATAACATGGAAGCAAAATGGTAACTAGCTGAGTTGGGAAGGTGGGAGGAATCAGAAATTCAATTACGTCTGGAAGGGGAGTCATCAAGAAGTGAGTCCAGCAGAGGCTGGAGGATGGGTGGCTGAGAGGAGGAGGAGTGACCTGGGGGCAGGACCTCACTCTGTGCTCAAGGTGCCAGGGGCAGTGGAAGGTGTGAGGCAGAAACATGAAAGAAGAACCCAATATTCTGAGAAAAATGTGAAGAAAATGATAACCAAATATACTTTTCAACAGAGAATTTGGATGAAGGTATAAGGCATGTGCTCTTGTTGAAAACTTTTTATTGAGGGCCTCCATGTTACCCTGACCAGAATCCTCTGTCACACTCCTCCTCGGACCCCCTCGGCCATCTGTCTGCTCTCACTTGATGCCCAAGGCCCCTCAGCTTGTTTGTGATGTGTGTAGTGCTATGTGCTGTGCTCAGATCTGGGTAGTGTGTCTGTTTCTGTCTGTGTCTGTCTGTCTGTCTGTCTGTCTGTCTGTCTGTCTGTCTGTCTGCCTCTGTCTGTCTGTCTCTGTCTGTCTGTCTGGTGTCAATGGTGTGTGCACTGAGTTGTGTGTTCATCTCAAGTGTGGCCTGCGTGGTGTGTGACGTATGTGCTGCACGTGCAATGAAATGCACCGTCTTTAACCCTCGCCACCCTTCCCTCCCGCAGACTCACTTCCAGAACATTCCTCTGCAGCCCCCTGCCTTACCCTCGCTAGACTGGGCCGGCGTGGGGTCTTCAAACACGGCTTCCCTGGGCCTGAAGTGAGGTTCAAAGTCCTGCCTTGGCCTCCCGGCGTGCGTGCGTGCGTGCGTGCGTGAGTGCCTGTGCGTCCAGGGCTTCCACGACACGGTCCACCTGTGCAGCAGCTTCCAGTGAGCGAGCCCGCGGGCTTCACGAGGGACGTGCGGACGCCACTTCCGGCGGGGACGCAGGGCATGCTGGGCACGCGGGCCGCGCATGCGCGATGGGGCTGCAGGAGCACAGGAGCATGCACGTGCCCTTCTGGCGCGAGCTGCGTGTCACCTTGGCAGGTGCAAGCATGGAGGACTTCCGGAAGCCCTCTGCCCCCTCCCTGACCCCCAGGATTGCAGGGTGCCCGTGGTGGGCGTCTGGGACCCCCAGGATGGCAGGGTGCTCGTGGCGGATGCCCGGGAGCCGGCCTCCCTGAGGAGGGAACCCCAGAGAGCCCAGAGCCCAGACGGTCATGGGGACAGCAGGCTCATCAACAGAAATGCTAGACCCCTGCAGGGTCCACCGGTGTCCCCAGAGCTCCGGCCTGCATCTGCCCCCCAGTACCCCTAGCCAGCGTCCGTGCTGTCAGCACTGTGACATGGACTTCGCAGACAATGTCCTCGACACTGCTCACTTGGGATGCCCAGCTGTGACAGTCCTGTCAGTGTAGCATGTGGGTGCAAATGTGGAAACAAGCCTAAGAGCGACACTGAAAACAATCCCCGGGTTACTTGGTTTGGCCTTTGGGGGTCATTGTCGTTTGGGGTTTGTTTTTGCTTATTTATTCCTGGTTAAGGTGTCTGCTAATTTAAGGTTCAGACATATTTCGAAAATGCAAATTTGAAACCAGGCATGGTGGTGCATACCAGCACTTGGCAGGCAGAGAGAGAAGGATGGCCATGAGGTTAAGGCCAGCCTGGGCTCAAGTGAGACCCTGCCTCAAACAAACAAATGTAATTTGATAGCAGAAACATTATTTCTTTTTCATAAAAATAGGGCTATTTATTTTTATTGTTTATAGAATAGTTGGACACATTGATTCCTTTGTTCTATCATTTTGACCTGTGAAAGTGAAAGACCAGCCATCTTCTTACCAGTTGTCTTTTCCCTCATTTATGGCCCATAAAGGCCTCATATCTCAGCCATGTTCTTGATATTTGCATACATACATTACAGGGTTGGGAGATGGTTCAACAGTTAAAGGCATTTGCTTGCAAAGCCTGCCGCCCTGGGTTTCATTCCCCAGCACCCACATAAAGTCAGATGCACAAAGTGACACATGCTTCTGGAGCTCATTTGCAGCATCAAGAGGTCCTGGTGGGCCCCCATACACAAACATACACTCTCACATACACACACACACATACATATTCATTCTGTCTTCTGTCCCTGTCACTCTTGCTTACTCTATGCTCTCAACCATATATATATATATATATCAGCTAAATGTTATTCCTGCCATATTTCAAAATGGTAGAATATTTTTTCTCACAAAATCTGTCACAGCCTGTTTCAGTGTTTACAGAGAATCTGCCTTTAAAACTGCTCTAACTTGAAATACTAGTACATCCATACACCTTAAGTTGGATCAGGAGTTTTATTTCAACTGAAAATAATGAAGCTATTTCAGTGTAGTAAGTTTTTTTTCTATAGAGAGAAATATAGAACAGTTCTTTTAAAATTCAAGTTATGAAAGTGGGTAAAAGTTTTCAAAAGAAATGAAAGTTGAGACTAAGACTCCCTTAAGATGAAAATTGTGTTTAAAATACTTGTTCATTGACTGTTTAGTTTAAACTTGTTAGTCTGCGTTGAGTTTTGATACATCGTGTTTATGTTTTAAACTACAGGTATGTACGCTAGAGTGCACGGTGGCCCTTTTGAGTTTGAGTTTGAGTGTTTCATTCGAGCTCTTCTGGTGCTGTGTGGCAGTCCTCTCTGTTCCTTGGATGACCCAAGAGGCCACTGGAATTCTTTCGTCTCACTAAGATAAAGTCCTTCAAAGCAATCTCCAAAGTTTCCTTTCCCTGCCTTCTGTCCATTTAGTGCCCATGGTTTCCAAGAAAAGCATGGGAACACCTGAGCTAGTGGGGGGGGGGGAGCACAGTGCAGGCAGACTGCGGCCATGTAAATCTTTGCAGTGAGTTGAAGTTGTAATTCTTTGCAGGTTTAGCAGTGTTCTCACACAGTGACTGCACTCTGAAAACTGATTGACTGGAAGGATCAAAGGTGTGAAAATGGATATAGAGTGTATTTAAATATGACATTTAATAATATATAACTTTCTAAATAAATATACAATAGACATTTTTGGAAACAAAAAATCTTTTTACTTCAACTTCTAATTGTAGCTAAATCCAATTTGCTCAATTTTATTTTCTTACTATATATCCTGATTGAGTTCCGTTTTTTCCTTGAGTTCCAATTTTCCTTCTTTTTTCTTCTCCTTAGTGCCCACAGAAATTCTGACTCCCGCCTGCCTCTCCAAGCCCCCTCTCCCTCCTCATCCCCCTCTGCACACATGCGCACACGCATCCCACAGGGCCTCAGATGGTAGTTTTATTCTGAGTAAACGTATTTTCTGTCAGTGTAGAGCTTGCGTCCTTTTAATTCTCGTTTCATTTTATGTCATTTTTGCCTAAGAAGGCAGGCATGTTGGTTTAATTTATACCATCGTGGGTACAGAAGAAGGTTCCTGAGAGCAGTTGGTTATTCTGACAAGTCTGGTTATTCAACCTCTGTTCTTCTGATCCATTTGCTACTGCCCTGATTCATTCATATTTTAATTAATTTCCACTCCTATTTTTCACGTGGTCCACTTTACCTACCAGGGAACCCAAATAGATGAAAACATGCAGTATTTACAGCTCTGCCCATTGAGGGGCAAGTTGGGAGACTCTCTCTCTCTCTCTCTCTCTCTCTCTCTCTCTCTTGGTTTTTCGAGGTAGGGTCTCACTCTAGGCTAACCTGGAATTCATTCTGTAGCCTCAGGCTGGCCTCGAACTCATGCAATCCTCCTCCCTGGGCTCCCAGGGTGCTGGGATTAAATGTGCCCGGCTGGAGATCCTCTTGGAATGCTTTCTTTGAGTCTTTCTTGAGTGGACCTGCATTTAGCAGCAGTCTGTGTTCATCTTTATTTCATTCCAAGAAACACCCTCATGGCCTGGGCTGGGCTCTTCTCCTCCATCAAATGGTGGGAAGACTCCCACTGCAGGCAGCCATAAACTGATGGGAGAAGAGGCCTGGGGTGGTGCTGATGGACGGGTAGGGCTGGGCCACCTGCCTTTGTAGCTTGCTGGTCCTTCAGCCTGCTGGCAGCCCATCCTCCATCTTCCTTTGGAATTGTGTCAGGCACTTTCAATTTACGACTCGTGGGTTCGGATGCGGTTACAAGGAACAGTTCTGGTTGTGTGTGTGGTGCTTGCAGCACCAGGTCAGCCGTTCGGCCCCCAGCAGGGCCTAGTAGCTCTCCAAGTACTGGTCTGCAAATGGAATACAGTGCTCATGAGTGAGCATGGTCTTTCTCCTGTCATGGAGGCCTCCAAGCCTCCCAGTCATGTGGGCAAAAGCAAAGACTCTTTTTATTCATTTGTTATTTATTTATTTATTTATTTATTTATTTATTTGAGAGTGAGAGATAGAATGGACGCACCAGGTCTTCCCCCACTGCAAATGAACTTGATGCATGTTCCACTTTGTGCATCTGGCTTTACATGGGTACTGGGGAATTGAACCCAGGTCATTAGGCTTTGCAGACAAGTGCCTTAACCACCAAGCCATTTCTTCAGTCCTCAAAGAGTCTTAAATTTTTTTTTATTTATGAGAGGGGAGAGGGAGAGGAATGAGAGAATTTGAATAGGTGTACCAGGGCTTCTTGCTGTTGCATAAACACCAGATAGATGCACTTTGTACATCTCGCTTTACATGGATACCAGGGAATCAAACCTGGAATGGCAGGCTTTGCAAGCAAGCACCTTCAACTGCTGAACCATCTCCCCAGGCCCCCAAAGCAGAGAGTTCTTACACCACAATACAGACTGGTTCACAGCCAGTTCCCCACCCCTCTACTCAGACCTCTGGTGGCTATTAGTGTCATCCACCAAGCGGCTTGACACAGTGTTTCTTTTTTTTTTTTTTTTTTTAATATTTCATTTATTTATTTTTCAAGCAGAGAGAGAGAGAGAGAGAGAGAGAGAGAGAGAGAGAGAGAGAGAGAGAGAGAACACCAGGGCCACCACCTTGTGGGTCTGGCTTATGTGGGTCCTGGGGAATTGAACCCGGGGCCTTAGGCACCAGAGGCAAGTGCCTTATCTGCTGAGCCATCTCTCCAGCCCCGACACAGTGTTTCTTGACAGTGGCACATGCTGTCTTCATCAGCTGAGGAGGATGTTACTATGTTCCTTCTTAGTTGAGGTTCAGAAGCAACAATTTCTCCTTTACTTTGGAAAAAATGCTCAACTTTTCCAGGCTACTGGCTCTTAAAATCCCACTGACATGGCCAATATCTAGTCATATATATATATATATATATATATATATATATATATATATATATATATAGTCCATAATGAATTACATTATTTAGTTGGCAAACAATGAGTAATCCCCAATTCCCCAATCCCCCCCTTCCCATCCCCAATCAGCTGGATATCCTCCTCCGTGGGCCATCTGGATCAGTCCTTGTGGCAGGGGACCATGGATAGCCTAGTACTCAGCCCGGTCCTCCTGGCCCAAGTGTGTTGTTACTGAGGGGTACTATGCCTCTGGATAGTCTCCCCCACCACGGCTCTCACAATCTTTCCACCCCCTCTTCCACTCAGTTCCTGAGTCGTGGTGGGTGAGTATTAAGGCTGCTCCAAGGCTGTGAGCTTAGGGGTCTTTGTGTCGAAAATTGTTGGTTTCTGTCACCCTGGCTTATCCTGTGTTGATTGAATGGCTGTGGCTGTGGGTTCCTTGTTCATCCCGTCATTCTCTGCGAGGAATATCTAGTCTTAAAGTTGGCTGCAAATGCTCTGATGTGTGTGTCTTTGTATACCCTCTTTTCAAAAAGATATTTTCATTTATTTACAAGCGGAGTTACATACAGAGAGAGAGGGGGAGAGAGAGAGAGAATATGGGTACACCAGGGCCTCTGGTCAATGCAAACAAATTCCAGATACATGTGCCACCTTGTGCAACTAGCTTACATGGATACTGGGGGATTGAACCCAGGTCCTTAGGTACTGGAGGCAAGTTCCTTCACCTCTGAACTATCTCTCCAGCCCTGAATATCCTCTTTCATAGATATCTTACAATGCTGGGATGAACATCCAACCAGTTTATGGGAAGAACAGTATTTATTTCAGCTCACAGTTCCAAGGGGAAGTTCCATCAAGGTTGGAAGAAGCTGTTTGCTTCTGAAGATCCAAACAGAGAGAAAGACCAGCACCAGCCACCAAACACCAAAGAGCAGCAAGCAGGACCCCAGAGCTCAAACGGACCTCTCTGCATATTTCTGGGGTGGAATTCAGATCCATTCCTAAACACACCTTTAGGTTGGACCCCAGGACCTGTCCCCAGTGACACCTCCAGCCAGTTGCCTGGAGCCCCAAGTGACAAGCCTAATAAAACACCTGAGTCTATTGGGGGCGCACATGCATCCAAACTACCACACCCTCCAATGTCCTTGCCTCATCCTGTCCTTTGACTACCTGACGTCATTGGCATGCTGGACGAATGTGATGCTCTGGTGCCGCCAGGAAGCTCTCTGTCCCAGTAAATGTAAACCACTTCTTAGTCTCAATGCACTCCTGTGAGGATGCCACAGCGGGACACCTGCAGTTGGAGTTAGGTGTCATCCAGGGTCATCCTCCAATAGCTGCCTGACTTTTGTAGGGTCCAGAGTAACCTATTAACTGACAAACTGTGGAACCCACCAGCCCCATCGACTGAAGGTGTTTAAAGGTGGCGCCAATATCTGTTCTTCCCTGGGAGGTGTGGCCCTTGTAATTGACTGCCTGGATGAAAAGTTGCTGCAGCTATGAACTGGTGTGGGTGTTGCAGTTACTTTAAAATAATTTATTTTCACATAGAGACACACACACACTCACACAGAATGAGCACACCAGGGCCTCCAGTCACTGCAAGCAAACTCCAGATGCATGCGCCACTTTGTGTATCTGGCTTATGTGGGTACTGGGAAATCGGACACGGGTTGCTAGGCTTTGCAGGCAAATACCTTAAGAGTCGAGCCATTTCTTGAGACCCTGAAGCTATCTTTTTGTTTCTGGCACAAAACACCTGAACCAAAGCAGCTGGTGGGAGGAAAGGTGTTTATTTTCGCTTACAGTCTTGAGGGGAAGCTCAGGCCTGACGTCACCTCTGCCTCAGCAGGTGGAAAACAAGTCCAGGAGAGTGAGCTCTAAGGCTCCAATCCACAAATTGCCACCAGCTGGGGACCTAGTATTCAGAATACATAAATTTATGAGGGATACCTGACTCGAGCCACCACAGTGGGCTTCTGCAGCTTTTAAGACACCCACCTCAATGTACATTTGAGATAGGAGACAATATCACTGTGCGTGGCCATGGACATAGTTGGCCTTGAATCCAGATCTGGGCCAGGGCTCTGTTGATTACTTGGTCACATAAATCCCACTCCAATAGGGTACCCATGAGCCTTGAGTTCTCTGGGTCTGAACATCAACTCAGATATTGTGTCCAAAATTTCTCAAGACATTTAGTATTCTGTTTGCCAGGACACAGTAAATGACCATAGATCCTTCTGGAAAGACCAGCAGAATCATTACTGTACTCACTTACTGAGGACCTGACCTCTCCTTTAATTAGTGGGTTCTGGGTCAGAAAACTGGCTCGAGCAGAAAGATTTATTTTATTTTTTCCCCATCATATGTGGCAACAATTGTGACATTTCAACTTAGCAGTAGGTTTCTGCAAAGTTCCAAGAGTCACCCTAGCAGCAAAAGTCCAGACCCCAGGCCCTGCCAGGGCAGCCAATCTTCTCTCCCAGCAGGCTGCTCCCAAGTAAACAGTCCCACCCTTCAACTTCATGCTTCTCTTTCTCTGACCCCCCCCCTAGGATTCAGCCCACAAACAATCTTGATGTGGCTGGTACATGCTGGCCGGATCTGCCTTGTGTCCATCTAACTATGTCTAATGATTGCTGTGGGAGGAGTGGGCAGTTGGATCCTTGGCTCTTTACTGTCTTGAACACAGAGACTAAACATGCTGTTCAAGCGATGCAAGGTCACAACCTTTCACTGATGGGGGAGAGGCAGTGCAGGGCCATCTCTGTAGGCCTAAAAAGGCTGCATGTGAAGTCTCAAAATTGTTAGGACATTAATTCTGACATTCTGTCCACATCCAAGTAAAAGAATCCCATTCATCTCGAGTAGACTCTTGATATTGTCATAACAGCTTAGCCAGAAGTGAGGATCCACGGTTCATGGGAGGGTTCCTGTGCTCAACTCTCCCCTCGTCTTCTCTATCCTGCTGTGGGGAAGAGCCTCTTGGATGGCTCGAAGGAGCTCTCTAACTTTCATGCTTTGCTTTCAATGGATGACTCAGAGCCCAGAGCCTCACATTGTCTAATGCCTCAATGACTCAGGAGAACCATCAACTGCCATTGTTCTCATAATTGGTGCCTTTTTGTAATCTCTCAAAAGCCTGGATATTGCATCCATCCACCAAGGATCTCTCCCCCACATGTCCCCTCCGAGTTAGTCACAATGAAAGCTGTGACAATTGTGCTCCTTCAGCAGGAGGGCCAATCAGAGCTTCACCTTGTAGCAGCGATGTCACAGTCCCCTCCTTGTTAGATCTCTGGAGAACAGGCTCAGAATTCATGAGGAGGTGGTTTGTGGACAAAGACCTTGGCACCTATCAGATGAAAGATGAAGAGAAATCACCACATCAGGCAGAAAGGGTTGCCCGTTCTTACAGACACTCTCTCCAGGAGCCCTAGCTGAGATGGCCATTCCATTCGGAGTTGTCCAGGGCTAAGACTCCATCACCTTCATCCACAACACACACTGTGGCTGCCTCTTGGGGATGGTGCGGTGGGGGTGGGCAGCATGGCTTTCTCTAGCCAAGGGCAGATTCCAGAAAGGGACTCAACAGACAAGTGAGCCATGGCCCCAGCCAGGCCCAGTTTCTCGGGGGAGGGAGGTATGGTGACAGGGACTTGGTGATTACTACAGCTGACAATGGTGGTCTTCTGACATTTCTCTTGTGCTGTTTTGACCTTGTTAAACACTGCTTCCCACCAGGTCTTGCTTCTTTGATACTCTTGCTTTGGGATGGTGGAGTGGGGTGGGTGCATTGCACTCACACCCTTGGTGTTAGCTGGGTCCTGCCTCTTCCCAGTCTATTGCCACCCCCAACACACACACACACACACACACACACACACACACACACACACACACACACACACACACACTGGCTTAGACCCCCTTGACCTCTAGCCTTCCTGAACCTCTACTTGTTCACATCATCTCACTGCCTACTGTGCCCCTCAACACAGCTCCTATACTTGTGTGTACGCCCCTCACTGCCCCGCCCGCACACGGCAGACTGAGGCTACTGTAGATGAGCACCACCACCTGTTTAAGAGTGAGCATGGAAAGAATACCTCTGCATTTCTCCTGTGGCGGCAACAGCCAGCTTTTCCCTTGCCCCACCATATCCTTCCCAGAGGCCATCACCTAGAGCCTAGAGCACCAATCTGCATTCATACAGAAAGATGCTAGAAACACTTCCATGTCCTGCCTCAACTGTTTTCTAGGCATGGGTTAAATACCGGCTCTGGAGGAACTTTGATTTTACTGAGAAAAGCCAACGAGTAGAAACAAAAAAGTAAGCAAATGAATAAGTGGGCTGAGGGGTAAGAAGTGTGGTCAAGATTGACATGTTGGAGTGACGTCATGGCTACTAACCAGTGACCCCCATCTGCCTGCTCAGAAGCTGCCAAAAGATTCCCATTGATGTGGGGCAAAGGTCAGGCTGGCCTGGCAGAAAAGCCCCTGGAGGGGAGACCTAGAACCTGGGAGTGATGAAATCGGGATGTTCTCTGGCCCCTTGGATTTGGAAATGCCGATGGATGGTCAGCCTTTCCCAGAGGGCCAGGCCTGCTGCCATCACCTTGTACTGCTCTGCTCCTTCCTTCCTCCTCATGGGAGGCACCCCCACAGGCTGGAACAATGCTGCCCCAAAGCCAAAGGACAAAAGCCCAGCTGGCTCCAGCAGGTTCCTTCTATATGTCTGAAGCCAGGCAGTTACCAATCCATCTTGGGACTCCGACATGACTTCTGGGAGATCTGTTCCTGGCGGAGGAGAAGTCTGGGGTCCCATGCTGGATTCTCCCCAGGCCTGTCACTTCCCTGAGGCTTCTTGGGCACACTCACAGAGAGCCAGCCTTGTCTCCTTCAAGCCTATTACCCCCCCCCCCCATCCCTCTCCTCATGGGAGGTTGGAAGGCATGGAAGGTGCAGCTAACGTTAGTTTTAGCTCCCCCTAGTGCCAAGCAAGGCAAACCACCCACTGATACGTGGGTTACAGAAGGGCCCCTCAAGCACAGATTATAAAGATTTGTGAAGATTTCATGGTGAGATGGCAATGATTTATTACTCAGAGGTTTAACTTTTAACCACAACGTATATTCCAGTCAGAACTTGAGATATTCTTTTGATATTATCACACACAGCAAAATTTCTGTTACAATTGTATGTTTTTTTTTTTTTTTTTTTTTTTGTTTTTCGAGGTAGGGTCTCTCTCTAGTCCAGGCTGACCTGAAATTTACTATGTAGTCTCAGGGTGGCCTTGAACTCATGGCGATCCTCCTGCCTCTGCCTCCGGAGTGCTAGGATTAAAGGCGTGTGTCACCACACCAGGCTGTATGTTCTGACTTGTATGATAGAGCCTTTTAGGCATTTTTCCATTTAAAAAAATGTTTATATGTATTTGTTTGTGAGCAGAGAGGAGAGAAAGAGAGGGGGAGGGAGGCAGAAAGAGAGAGGGAGAGAATGAGAATGAATGTGGGCACACCAGGGCCTCTTGCTGCTGCAAATGAACTCCAGATGCATGTGCTGCTTTGTGCATAATTTGTACATCTGGCTTTATGTGGGTACTAGGGAACAATAAATGCCTTTAACCACTGAGCCACCTTCCAAGCCCTATTTTCCCATTACAATACAGAGAAATAGAAATGATCAAAATAAAAACGATTCTATTGTATTTGGATTGTGACTTAAATGACATTGATGCCATATGATCTGATCATATTGAACACCCTTTTCAGTTGAGCAATTCGACACATTCTCCTGAAAGAAAAGCAGTTTTGTTTGTATTTCTAAGCCGGACCTAACGAAGGGAGGTTGAGCTGATATGAAATAGGGTTTGGAAAACCTTTCTGCAACTAAAAGTTTTACCATGTCATGTGGCCTTGGGCTGAAGTCATATGTTCCCACTGACAGGCAGCTTGTCAATTACATATCAGTTCTCTCTTGTCCATGGCTGATGCTCTGCAAATTAACTCCAAGCCATTGGAAGAGGGCGGAAATAGTGTGGTACAGAGAGAGGTCAACTTTTATGCCCGGAGCAAACTAAAGAACAGACTGAGAAGTGGGTTGAAAGACCAGGGGCATCTTGGGAGGTGGAAAACGGTGGGAAGAGCTCATTGCTTTAATTATAACTGCTCTCAGGCACTGTGTTTTAGAGCTTCTATGCTGTGAATCCTTCAGGAGATCTCTTTTCTGAGAAAGGCAGTTGTACAAGTCAGAGGCTGAAAATATCACATTTATTTTACACAGAAATGGTGAGTGAAGTCCTCACAACTTCATGAGGAAGGTAGCACCACTTACTGTTCAGTCACGCCGAGGCGAGCCTGAGAGGCGTTCAGCAGCTCGCTGGGGTCTCTGAGCAACTTTCTTCTTGGCATTCTGGCACACATTGTATCCAGGCGCTCCCCTGGCTGGGAGTGTGTGTGGAGACTCAGAGGAGTCCTCTCCAGCATGCAGGATCTGTGTCACCTGAATGCTGGATCCACCAGGCTCATGCAGGCCTGGGAGAGCATCTTCTGGTCTTGAAGCCACATGATCACATCTCATCCTTGAGAAGGCGAAGCCTCCCTCGGCACCCGTGACTTGGAGTCCACATGGCCTTGGTTTCTGTGGTTCACATGGTGGAGATGAGACGATTAATTACTCGCCCAGTGGACTCCCATTTTTTATTTCCACACAATAAGAAAGGGAAGGTTTCTTTAAGAAACTCTTCTCATGCAATTTGGTTTCAAAAACAATCCAGTGAACATTTCCACAGTCCTACAGTATGGAGAACTCATGCTATATGGCCTTGACTCTCTTTACCAGCATATTGTATATTGTTCTAGACAGTGATCAAGGCAAGATGGTGAAGAAAATCCACTCAGTGACTGACATTGTACATGCTGGCAAGGAGTTTCATTAGAGCAATTAAAGAAATGTCCAACTCCTTAAAAATAATTTACTGAATTTTTATAAAAATGTTGCACACATTGCTCCCCTCTCCCCAGCCCCAGTTCTGCTGAGGGTCTAATATGGGGCTATTGGTATTGATTGTAGGAACCAAGAGGCCTCAGTCTCTGTAGGAATGGGGGGAAACACCATGTCTCTCTCTCTCTTCTTAAGTGTGTGTGTGTGTGTGTGTGTGTGTGTGTGTGTGTGTGTGTGTGTACATATATGTGTGCCAGAGGACAACTTTGGGTCTCATTGCTCAGGAGGAATGTCATCCACTTTTTCTTCTAAAAAAGAAGGCAGAGTCTCATTTGTGTGGACCACCTGTTACACTGGATTAGTTGGGCAAGGAGCACCAGGAGCCTCCAGTCTCCACCTCTCCAGTACTGCATGGTTCAAGCTCAGGTTTTCATGCTTCTTAGACAAGTGCTCCATTGACTGAGCTGTCTTCTCAGCACCCACTACTCACTCTTGTTATACTGTCTTCTTTGGTTCTTATTTTTTTTCAGTTGTGATTTATCTAGAATGTTCGCATGGTGCTCTGTGCCTGGAACGACTATCTAGGGATAGGAAGGAGACCTGGTTCTAGGTCCACCACGGACAGTCTTGCATCTTGACCACCAGCCCCTGCAGCAGCTGGTTCAGAACCGAGCTGCTCTGTCATGCAGAATTCCCTACTGCCTCTTCGAAGGGATGATCGGCTGTCACACGCAAATAACAGACACTGGGTACTCTTCCCAAAGTGATTCCATCTCCCCCGCTCTTTAAAAACTATTTAAGTTGGTATATCGACTAAGATTTCAAAACTTTTACCTCCTTTACTGGTCCATCTATAACTTCTTCCATTTGGAGGAGGAGACTTGAAGCTCTCAAAATGATTCCAAGTCCAGTCTAGGGACAAGTCACTTGTCCATTTTTTTTTCCAGAAAAAGAGTTTTGCTCACAGAGCCGCAGGGTAGGCAGAATCCTCTACTTCATGCTGGAAGGACTTGCACTGGCTCATCTTACTGAGACGGCTGGTTTGGGCAGGACTTCCACAGAATGAAGTTCTGGGTTTGGAGTGCATGAGACTGGGTCGTAGCCCCCAAGTGATGAGCTTTAAGAAGAGTTGAAAATGAAAACCGAGATCATGAAATACGAACTCTCTTCTTGGATAGCTACATATTCCAGAATGTGATAAAGATCTGGTCGTTGGGCAGAACAATTATAACACATCTCATCGCATATCAGCTTTGCCCATAGTCACATGTATGTTAAAATGCATTTGTTTGATTCCCAAGAATTATAATCTTTGCAAGTTTATAATAAGGATTAATTGGGATTTGTGTGGTGCAGAGAAAATGAAGGGAGCTGGAATATATCTTCAATGAGAACCACTCAGAATAACATTATGCTTTAAAATTAATCAATGTAGAGCCAGCGTTTCACATGATGTGTTCTTGGACAGAAGTTCATGTATATAGCTTTTCTTTATCCTGAAGGAATTAGGGATTCAGGTAAAACCAATTATTGGTGAACATTTTGTTACATAAAAGAGGTCCCTGTGCTGAGCCACACACCGGGAGATGGCAAATCAGTGGTTCCTTCCAGGGGACATTATGTTTGATTATATTAATATTTCATAATATTTTACTTCTTTCATTCTGTGCTCATATTTTCAGTGGTTTATGAAGTAACAGTCTCTAGATTTCATTCCAAATGGAAAGTTGGCATGGAAACTTTCTGTCCAATTATTCCTGTATACATTTGGAAACAAATCATTTTGCCTTTTTGAAAATTTTACAGGAGGCGATAAAAATAGGAAATTTCAGGTTTCAGATGTTTTATTGCATTCTTGTAGGATAATAACAGCTTCATTAAAAATAACTCCACAATACAATGTGAACTTTGTAAGATGTTTAAAACACTTGTGCTGGTTTTCTTTTTAAAGCTTCATGTGCAAGAAACTTGCACTATTTCATAGTTTATGTTTCGTTCCATTTTGCTAAGCTTTTGAGAGGTATTGAATTACCACTCCCAGATTCATGATCATAAGGTGAGAGAGCCGGCCAGTGGTACCGCTCCTGAGGACAGAGGCTCAGAGCAGTTCCCAGCTGAGCTGGCTTGTCCTAAGGTGAGAAAGTCTGCTTCTCTCAGCTTGGGAAGGGCTGGAGGATGCTCTGGGGGCAGGTCTCCTCTCTAGTGTTCTGCTTGCTCATTAGAAGATAGTGTGTTGGGAGTAATGCTGAGCCTCTCTTCTCCAAATCTGGGAAATGACTTTCACAAATGATGAGTTTGAGAGTACGGGAAGTAACCTAACCAAACAGATGTATTTTTGCTTGTTCACTCGCCTCTCTGAACTTCTACCTTGAAACCATATTCAAGTGTGTGCAGTGATGAGAAATTCAGTCTCCAAAGGCAGTGCCTTCGTCTGCAAACAGTTCCAGTCTTATAGAGTCTTTTGTGGTATAGATCTGAGACCTGTCTTCCACCCATTGTTCCTAACTATACACAACTCAGATCCAGAAAAAAAATTTTCCATTTGGTCACAGTAGTTCAGCTTTGAGAAGGAAGGCAGCGGGAGGATGGGGCCATGTAGCAAGACTACTCCCTATCCAATAGTTCTTGGTTTCCTGTCCTGTCAAGTGATGATCATGGACCTGACCTGACAGGGTGCTCTAGAGAGGAAGTTTGTTCAAGGACCCAGTGCCTCTGGTGGCAAAGAGGATCTTGATTTCCATTGAAGTGATTTTCCTTAGAATTTTCTCTGGCAAATTGGCCTCTCCTTACATTCATGTATTTTGCATTTCTGGGAGACTCTTTTTTTCTTCCTGCCAGTCGGGTCTTGCCTGTGAGATCCCTCATCCCTTTTCAGAGGTGAAAGTTGGAAAGACTCCCCTGAGTAGGGATTGCTCCTCAGAGGGTACTCTGTTCAGATGCCAGCTGGGTGGGGCGGGCAGGCATTTCATGGAGATTTCATGGAGTGAGAGGAATAAGGAGTTCTGAAACTATCTAATATTATGTGTTAAATTGGAATGCTCCTTTTGTCAGTCTTTGTATGGGCATCAGCTCAGTGATGTAAATATGTCTATTTTCCCTCTGAGGAAACAGAAGTTCAGAGACTTTAAGTAACCCGCTTCAGGAAGATGCTACATCAGCTATGACCTTGGATCCTGTGAGTTCCTGCTCTTTACCCACAGTGAGTCCAGTTTCATTTGGTGAGAGGGATGTTCTCGACGTCCTCTCATCTTCCCTGTTCCTGCTATCAGTCTACCTCATGCAGCCTCCACCTTTCCCTGATGTGGAAGAAGAGAAAAAGGCGGGAAATCCTTGTTTCCACCTCAGCAAAACAATAGGAGGTTTTGATAACCCCATCAGTGATTGATGGCGTCTCATTTTATTTTATTATTTTTTTGAGACAATGTGACTGTAACCCATATATTAGGCAAGTACTTTCCCACTGAGCAGTATCCTCAGCCTATTTTTCACTTTTATTTTGGGACAAGGACTCTTTTAAGTTATCCAGGCTAAACTTGAACTTGTTCTGTAGTCCAGGCAAGCCTCAAACCTGTAATCTTCCTGCCTTAAACCTCCCAAATAGTTACATTTACAGGCCTTTATCACAAGAACTTAAAATTGAATGAAGCAGAGTTCCCTATCCATTGTGTGCAAGTCAGAAAACCATGAAAGTCAGTGGTATGTTTCATTCCAAGGCTGAAAACTAAAAATAAAGGAGCCACGAGGGAGTGAGTCCAGTCCCGAGGCTGGGGAGGCTGAGATAAGATGCATGCATGACCCAGCAATCAGATGGCGTCCACCTCGGAGGAGGTCCACCTGCATCACTGAGCCCGCAGGTCCACGCATGTGTCTACTCTGGAAACACAGCCATACAGGAAAGGAACCCAGTGGTCTGCCCATTTGACACCTAGAATGGAATCAACTGCCACTCCAGTTCAACCAGCACAGAACAGAGGTAAAATCGAGTGGCAAGTGGCAGGAAATTGGTGCCATGGACATCTTGAAATTGATTTGTTCCACTCTTCTCTGGAGAGGTAAAGAGTCCCTCAGGGAGTGCATGGTGTTTCCTCTCTGCTCATTTTTTTAATTTATTTTTTATTTTTTCTTTATTGTTCATAATGAGTTACATTGTTTAGTGGGCCAGCCATGAGTTGTTATCCCCAATTCCCCGTTGCCCCCCTTCCCCATCCCCAGTCAGCTGGATATCCTCCTCCGTGGGCCGTCTGTATCAGTCTTTTTTGCTGGGTCTGCCATCAGTGTGCGATGGGAGACAGATGTCAAGCTCAGATGCAAAGTGCGCGTGGAGGTTTGATTGTGAGTGTCCTCCATTGCCTAAGGTATTTGTTGATTAAGATGAAGCTTTCCACTCAAGTCTCCAGCAGGCAGAGCCCTCCTGGAGGTGTGTCACTGGGAGCAGATCTTGAATCAAGTCCTAAGGTGTGTGTTCAGAGTAAGTTTATGCTTATTGGCACAGGCTGCTGTCTCCCTGCTATGGATGTAAGATGAAGTGAGACAGCTGAGGGTATGTAGGCCTGAAATAAGCCTTCCTCCTGTAAGCAGCTTCTGGTCCAGTGTCTGTCCTGGCAGTGAGAAGATAACTGGAACAGTGGGTCCCAGCTCTCCTCATGGCTTGTCACCACAAAACTGCCTCGATCTCACAGTTCACAGCCAATTCTCTTGAATATTCTCCAAGATATCACAAGGACCCCCTCCCCTCATTCCCAAAGGGGTAATTCACAAGCAAAACAGTGTTGCCAGTCCTTGGTTGAGACTTCCACAATCCAGTATCCATGCAATCTTTTAACTTTACTCTAAATGAAGATTTTTTTCAAATCATTTGAGAAACATTAAAATGTAAAAATATAATAGAATCTTGGTCCACATTTAATAATCTATACAAGGCAAGTGGTATGAAGGAAAAGATATGCCCATGGCCAATGTTCTGTATAAAAGACTCAGAAACAATAAGTTCTGAACATTTAGCCGAGGAAGGCCAGGATGGAGGTTGTCCAGCTTGTAATAAAATCTCTCCTCTCTTCACTTGCTTCTTTTCCAGGGCATATGAAAACAAGTGTAATAATATATTTTGCCTATAGGGGCCAAGACTTGTATTGTTCCCTTTCAGACATGTTTCTTTATTGTGTTTGGGAATCAGAGGCCAGCTGTAGCACTGGGGAGAGATCCAGGGAGAGGGAAACATCTGGCGATGGGAAAGATGGCACAGGATTCCAGTCACTTCATGAAACTTCTTTCTTTGCATGAACTTGGGCCACATTTTCAGCAGCTTCAGTCAGGTGACACTATTCTTGGGAAGTTCTTGTCCTTTCCCAACAGGAAAGGATAGCATCTCCAAAAGGAACCATTTATAAGGTGTGAGTCGGCTTAGGGGAGACCCCAAAGGAATCAGGGCAGAGCCCACAGTGAACAAGTCACTGGAGTGATCACCTTGGGACCCTAAGGGGCCAGGTGGAGCGTTGGTTCCTGGGACCTGGGAGAATCTTGTAGAAAATGCTGCCTATAAAGGGTCAGCAGTCTCCAGATGGATGAGCCCAGCCGGCTACAGGTGACCCTGCAGGACAGAGCTAGGAGCAAGAGATTGCATGCCCTTATACCCATCTCTGCAGGGCTCCTAATTAGCCAAACATGATGGGAATTTAGAGACCAAAGAGGCTTTGTGATCCACCCTGGACAGCTTTCCTTAGTAGCGTAGGTGATGGGAGAGGGACTTGGAAGGGTAATTGGGCTCCTAGGCACTGCCCTGATGGGCTATAAATATGAAGACATGTGAAAGGAGCTGTTTCATGCTGTGTTATCACAGATGAGTGGATCACATGGTATGAATTGCAGGCTTTATGCTCTTGGAGAATCCTGTGTATGATTTTTCCTTCTTGACTCATGACATGAAGTGTTCTGTGCTTGAAAATTATTGCTTCTGTGTGTGAGAGAGAGGGAGGGGGAGGAAAAGAAAAGAAAAAGATAGATATATATATATATAGAGAGAGAGAGAACACAGAGTTCTTGTCCAAGCCTTTGCATACTAAAGTGGAAACTGAACTATGGGCTGAAGATTGGGCAGGTCTGATGCCCCTTTCCTTGCACAGGAGGAAAGACAATGAGAAGAACTCTGCATAGAGTTTCTTGGAACTGGGCTGGTGGGTTCTCACATATGGTGTGATTTAAAGCTGAACAAGCCAGACTCTGGTATTGCTCAGTGAATTATTGTCATTGTTTGGTCCAGGACTTTTGAGTTAGACCCTAGAAGGTGGGGAAGAGGGTCCACCCTGAAGGAAATAGCTGTGGTTCCTCTCAGTGAGGTCCTGAGCTGAGAGAGACCTCCCTGTGGGGCTGGCAGGAAGTAGAGTCTGGAGTCAGAGTTTGTAGCTAAAGAGATTCCTGTTGATGGAGACAGAGTTAGTTTTTACTCAGGTTACCCTGGACGCAGGGAAGCTAGGCACGGTGCTGAAGTCTAGTTGGGACTCTTGCATCTGAGCATGCCCACTGCAAGGGTGCTGTACCATACAGCACTGTCTTCCTGCTAACCTTACACTTCCCATATGTTCTCTCTCTCTCTCTCTCTCTCTCGTTCTTGTTCACGAGAGTGCAGGCACATGTGTGGAGGTCAGAGGATAACTTCCAGGTGTCATTCCTTGCCTTTCACCTCATATGAGACAAGGCCTCTGATTGGTTCACCAGGCTAGTTGGTCATGAGCTCCTGGGAACTTCTCTGCCGTCCATCTTACCTTAGGAGTGCTAGGATTATAGAAACCTGTCATTGTTTCTTTATGTGGGGTCTGGGAATCTGAATTCAGGATTTAAGCTATGTGGCGAGTGCTTTTCCCACTGGCCCACCTCTCTAACCCCTCATATCCATTCCTGGTAAAAGTCATCTTTGCTGACATTCGTATTGGGGTAAATTAGGAAGGGAATATTGCCCTCTTTAGAACATGTAGGAGGTCAGGGGCGCTTGCTTTCGGAGGATACCATATATCCAGAACAGCAATGACAATAGGCCACTGGCCAGAAGCTTGGACAGGCACCCCACAGAGGCCATAATCAGAGAGGCATGTAGGCCCAGAGGAGCGCATCGTTCTTCCCAAGGTGTTGAAAACTGGTGTGAACTTATTTCACAATTTTTCACTCTGAAGCCAGCTCGAGATGCAAAATATATATTAGAAAGCATGTTCCTTGTTCTACCTTGACTATGTTGCTACTCCTCTCAGAAGGCTGGTTGTACAACAAGAGACAACCCCTCTCACAGGTGGAGTGACAGTGGGATGTGCCAGGCTAGGAAGACCAGCATGGTTGGAGCCAATATGGTATGGATTTGTAGCCTCCATCTTGACAGTGTGGGCCCATAGGCGTACCATCTTCCCCAGAGCCCTTGCCCTGGGGTGGTGTGCTAGGCCCATGGTGTATCTGGTTAACACTTGCCTTGAAAGGGCCTTTGAGTTTGGTGGCCTCTTTTGAGTTGCTTTGCTTTCTATAGTTTTGTCATATGTCAAGAAGCATGGCGACATTGCGATCCTGTAGAGTGTTTGAGAGCATGAACTTAATTTCTCCACACAGAACGCTTAGGAATGTGTCTAAAATGTGTTCGAAAGCCATTCACTCAGTCATTCCTCAGCATACTGCTTTATACTGCAAATGACATGTAAAAATATCTGTCTGCATCAAGCTCATTGTTAGAGCCTAGACTCCTGAAGATCTTTGCAGGCTCGACCTTTTGTTTACACCCCCACTTTTCTTACATGGAGGAGGTGTGCATATTACGGGGTGTAAGCTGAACAGGAACCTTGCTGCTTTTGCTGATGGAGAGCGTTCTTAGATTCAGGCTGAGACTGGAGGAAGTGGTGGGTACCGAAATTGGTCTTTCTTTCTGAATTGCTTCTGATTCCTTCAGCTGGTTCGGGTTCAACACTATTGAACTTGGGAAGAGAAGTGTAACCGAATGGCTGACCTATGGAGAAGAAAAGCCCAGCTTCTGCAGGAGGGCCTTTGGGAGTTCAGCAATGGGAACCCTCTGAACTTTGTAGAAAGGAAAGAAAATTGAGAGTCGGTTCAAACATGAAGGTTCCGTAGAAGTTTAAAGGGCATTTTTAGTTTTTGGTGGGAGGTTAGTAGGGGCCATGACAAAAGCTGAAGACCCCATTTTCTTTGAAACATGGAAGAAACTCTCCCCAGCTTCTGGCTGCCTGATTGTAACTCGCCCCAACACTTGCTTTTCAGTGTGGAGTCTAGGGTTCAATATTTCTAGCACCATGCTGTGTTGACGCTCAGAGTTCACATCTCACACCCCGTCATTGCATTTACTGAGGGCAGAAAGAAAACTGGGAAGAAGACTTAGGAGATGCCAGGAAAGAAAACCAGCACAATTCTTTCATTTTTCACTCACAGAACTCAGCCTGGAATAGGCTTCCATTGCCTGTCCTATGTTGGTCACACCAGGTATGTTTTGTCATTCGCTCACTGAGAAACCACTCCGTGCCAGGCCTTGAGGTCATGTTGGAGAAAGCAGTGGGCAAGATAGCCACGGTGCCAGGCACCATGGTTCTAACCAGAGTGAAAGTGTACAGTTTAGTGGGAACAGTGGGCACTAATGAAATCGACTATAATAATAACTGGACTATTTCCAAGGGCCATCAGAGTTGAACAGAGGGGCAATCTTCATCAGGGAAGGAAGCGGGGTCAGAGGAAGAGAGGAAAGGGAAGCAGAATAGTGTGAAGGTCCTGCCTCGACTCATTGCCATGGCCAAGTAAACAGGGCCCTTCGTGACATGCCCAAACCTACAGTCTTCAGACATCCAAGTAGGTGTTTGAGCGTGGGAAAAGGCTCTGCTCATTGGAAGAACACAACACACACAAACCTTTGTCTCCCAAATCTAGAAAAATCTAATTGAACACAATAGAAGAATTTGGTGCTTTCAGAGATGTCACACTGAAATTGATATTTGCAGAATAGCAGGATGTTAGATAGTATGGATGTCTCTTGTTTATTTGTAGTTCATACTTGTGTGGTTTTTCTAGTAAGTGAAACCATTTGTATATCTTTAATAATAGTAAAGACAGTTGAAATTTAAAATGTCAGTTAAAAAAACCTGAAAAATGTTGCTTATTGAAATTTCAAGACTGTCTGTTGTATGATTTTATACAATAATCTATGGAGAATAAGATTATATTAATAAAACAATAAATACAAATGATATAATTTCCATTGTGGCGCATATATGACGTACTTTATCCCAATGAGAGAACTTGTATGCATAAAGTAGACCATATTGTAAATATTTCAAATTCATTGGTAAATACTAATGAATAAGAAGGTGATTTACAGATGAATGCAAATTTTGGGGTATTTTTCATGTGGCATTTTCCCAGGATATTTATGAATCCATGGTACATAAATCACATACAAAGAGGAACTGATGATTTACCACATTATTCTAATGTAATAACATAGATTGACAATTTCTAGTTGATCACTTGGCTGAGGAAGTAATGGGGAACTAAGATGCCCTGAAGGCATGCTGCTTCCTAACAGACTTGGGTGAGCTCCAGGTTAGAGACTTTGTGCATTGATATGCAAGACATATCAGGACATACTCGAAGCCTGCCATTTTTACCTGTTTGCCTCTCAGGACTTCCTCCTCAGCACTCACCCATCAAAGTCCTGTCTCAGGCTTCTCTTCTCCTCCTCAGACCCTCGTTGCCTCTGCAGACCCAGGAAACTGTCTGGGCAAAGGGCCTTTCTCCCCTTCAGCGTTCTGAGAAGCAGCTCTAAGGATTTCTCACTTACATAATTACCACTGGCCATCACAATGATTTTCCAAGCAAGAATTCTGGATCAACAGTAGCAGTTGAAAGTTATTCAGAAGTGTGAGTTCTCAGGGCCTTGACCCAGACCTGTGCAACAGGAGTCTCTATGGTGTGCCAGACTGTCAGAGGTTTTTAAAAACATACTATTTACTTATTCATTCACTCATTCTTTATTTATGAGAGAGAGAAAGAGTGAACAGAGAGGAAAAAAGGAGGGAGAGGGAAGAAGTATGTAAATGAGCTCTAGGTACATGCAGCACTTTGTGTGTGTATGGCTGTCATAGTCAGGCACACGCCACTGGGATGAATCTCCAAACCAAGCACAATTTTGGGGAGGAAAGTATTTATTGAAACTAACAGATTCAGGGGAAGTTAAGGAAAGGCTGACTCCCTTTCACAGATCCAAGCAGAGACAGAGACAGGCTCAGCACCTCTAAAGCCAGCCAGCAACTGTAACACTGTAATTCAGAAATGCAGAGCTGCCAGACCCTGAGTTCCGCCTTTTCTTTTGTATATCCATCCCTGGTATTTTGCATCCAATTTAGAAAGGGCCAGTCCCCAGGAGGCTAGGCCAAAGTGACACTTCTTCCAGCCAGAAGCCTGGAGACAACAATTTAATAAACATAATTATAATAAATTCTATTGGGGGACATTTACTCAAAACTATCACACTGGCTTTACAAGAGTACTGGGGGAATTGAACTCAGGCCATCAGGCTTTACAAGCAAGCAGTTTTAAAGCACTGAACCATTTCTCCATTGCCCAGGCAGTCAGAAATTTAACAGATCCTACAGGTGACCCATGACAGAAAATATGGAGGACTGCTGCCCAGTGTGTGCTGTCCCGGGAGATGTTTTGTTTGGTATATATATATATTAAAATTTTTGGTTGATTGGCTTTTGTTTCTGGGAGAGGGACTTGGTCTGGCTCTGTATCCCAGGTTGGCCTCAATTTTGCTCTCCTCCTGCCTCACTCTCCTTAATACTGGGTTTATAAGTGTGTGCCACAAGGGCTGACTCGAATAATCAGACCTGAGCCCTGTGTGGTGTTGCACATGTTTAATCCCAGAATTTGGGAGGCAGAAGTAGGAGGATCACTGTGAGTTCAAGACCAGCCTGGGACCACAGAGTGAATTCCAGGTCATCCTTGCTAGAGTGAAAGGCTATCTTGAAACCCTCCCCCCCCCCACTGCCGCACAGTAATCAAACCTGAGTTTCGTTTCTTTTCTTTTCTTTCCTTTCCTTTCCTTTTCTTTTCTTTTCTTTCCTTTTCTTTTCTTTTCTTTTCTTTTCTTTTCTTTTCTTTTCTTTTCTTTTCTTTTCTTTTCTTTCTTTCTTCCCTTCCCTCCCTCCCTCTCTCCTTCCTTCCTTCCTTCCTTCCTTTCTCTCTCTCTCTCTCTTTCTTTCTTTTTTGCTTAAAACACTCCAATGACTCATGAGTCATAATTTTCTCAGCATGAAATGGCATCAATCACTCAGCCGGGTGCCCACACACAATTTAGGCTTGTCCACTGGGTTGTTCTCACACTGATTCCTAGCCAGTAGAATGAATGATTTTTCCTTGATTTTTCCATTTTCAGGGTTCAGTGACTCTTTCCTGTGTGCCCAAAGGCTGGCCACATCATTTCCTTGGTTTCTTTTCCATGGTCATCCATCACTCACTGTTGCACTGTAGATGGTCTCTGCAGATTTTCCTGCACCTATTGGCTGGCCAGGGTGCTCTCTCTCCAGAACCCCTACTGTACCCCACTCACACTTCTTCCTTAAAGTGTGTACATATTTACCTCCCCCCCTTCCTATGAAGGCTGAGAACAGGGAAAGGGACATACCTGTTTTTACATCTCTATTGCCATGTCAAATTCTCACTGCTGAGACAAAATACCTGACAAAAAACAGTTTCAGGGAAGAAGAGCTTATTTCAGTTGATAGTTTCATGTTACAGTCCTTCATGGTGGGGAAGGTATGGTGGCAGGAGCTTGAGGCAGCTCATCACGTCCAGTCCACAGTCAGGACACAGAGAGCAATGAAAGCTGCTGCTCAGCCATCTCCTTTTTATACAGTGTAGGACCCCAGCCCACGGGATGGTGTCACCCACAGTTAAGGTGGGTCTTCCTACTTCAATTAACCTAATCAAGATAATTCCTCACAGGCCTGCCCAGAGGTTAGCCTAATCTACATAATCCCTCAAAGGTGATTTTTTTGGGTCTTGTCCAGGTAAATGCTCACAGCTGGTTTCTGATGCTGAGTGTAAGGGTGGCGCTTGGAAATGGAAGGAACAAGCTATGCTCTCAGTGAGCTTGGTTGGAACATACTCTTACCCAGGAATCGGCAAGGACAATTCACAGGGTTGGTAAGAGGAATGAATACAACAAGCTTTCTTGTACAGGAATCAGAATTATAGCAAAGACAGAAACAACAGGCAGGCTTAATCACAAGAAAGAATAGCACCCTCCTGAGAGAGGGTGAGAGCCCCAAAGTGGGGACTCAGTTGAGGGCTGAATCTGGGTGGGGGAGGTATAAGTATTTTGAGGCTGTCTAAAATTGAAGGTGCCTTAGGCTGATTGATTGTCTATTGAGAGTTTCTCAGAAATAATTGAAGGAAAACACACACACACACACACCAACCTTTTGTATTGAAAGAACAGAACAAGCCACTCAGGGAAGCAATCATTTGTTACTGCCTCAGACATAGCCTTTCTGGCTGACCTCCCAGAGCCCTGGACTCCCAGAGCCTCAGCTAGTCCTCAATCAACCATAAAATTTCTATGTTAACTGAATAATGACTAGAACCAGGGATTTTTTTCTCTCAACGTGCTTCTCAGTTGATAGATGTTTGTTGAACCAAACTGAGCTGATGGGTTTCCTGTGGCTGTCGTTCACCCTGGCACTGATACTTACAGTACTTAGATCATGGCATTGGGACTGGCCTCAAGCAAACTTGAAAGTGGTAGTGTCAAACTTGCAGGAGTTTTGAGGATCAAACAAGGAGCCCAGGAGGTTCAGGCAGATTCACACCCCTTTGGGCAGACACTGGCTTAAATCAAGTCTGAGCTTTTGCTGTCTTTCTGGTTCTGGAGTTTGGACAATTTGCAACCTGATAATACTGCTCCTACCCTTTCTGCAACCTGTTGTCCCCCTGCTCCACCCAGATGGGCTGTGGAAAAGCCTTAATTCCCATGGCTAGTAAAGATTGAATGCTATGTGATATGGAAACATTGTAAGAAGCTGAGGGCCAGGATACAGGGGAAGGTAGCTGGACCATGATACAGAATATCAGCTCAGTTTAGGGGCCAATGCAGAATAGGAGTGTTGTAGTCAGCATTCTACTTGCTGCACAGAAAACCCAAGCATAAGTGGCTTGTGGAGGAATAGGTTTATTTGGCTTATGGTCCATCATGGCAGGGAAAACGATGGCATGAGCAGAGGGGTGGACATCACCTCCACCACAGCACTGCAAGCCATGGCAGGAAGGTGTGTCAAACACTTCCAAGGGGAAGCTGGCTTATAACCCCATAAGCCCACCCCCAACAACACAGCTCCAGTGAGGTTGTAAAACCCAAATTGCCATCAGCTGAGGATCAATCATTCAGAACACATTCATTTGTTTTTGGGGGACACCTGGATCAACCATGACATGGGGAAAGGCAGAGGCAATGTGGTTAAAGGCAGGGGAGGTCTGGGGCCCCAGTAGGCACTCTCTTTATCTGGACTTTCTTATTTCTTCTCCATTACCCTATGAGATAGGGACTATAGTTATTCTCATCAGAAGAAATGGTTTTCCTGAGATCAAGATATGTGCCAAAGCACACAGACAAGAAATGTCAGTGCCACTCCAGTGATCTGTAAAGCTATTCCCAACCCAGTGGTTCCATAGTTCCTTAACAGGAAATCAGAACAGAGAGACATGATGGAATGCTCGAGGCTGCAGGGCTTTGGATGGGGAAGGATTTTCATCCATCCATCCACCCACCTATCCATCCAACCAACCATCCATCCATCCACCCATGCATCCATCCATCCATCCATTCACCCATGCAACCACCCACCCATCCACCCACCCACCCATTCTTACACCCATCCATCCATCCATTTTCCTATCCATCCATGCACCTATCCACCCTCCCATCCATCCAGCCTCCTACCCATCCATCCACCCACCCACCCATGTATCCATCTATCTATCCATCCATCATCTACCAATCCATCCACCCACCCATCCTCCCGTGCATAAATTTATCCATCCATCCATCCACCTATCCATATATCCAACCATCCATCTATCCTCCCATGCATCCACCCACCCACCCATCCACCCACCTACCCACCTTCCCATTTCTTTTTATTTCTAGAAGCCAGGATGATATGGTAATTATAAGTTTGTGTTCCCTTCAAATTCCTATGTTGATATAGTAGCCCCTAAGGTCTCAGAATGAGACTATTTGGAAAGGGGGTTTCTACAAAGGTAATCAATGTAAAATGAGGTCTTTAAGGTGAACTCTAATC
>PVHP010001236.1:0-110119 GCA_004024765.1 Zapus hudsonius | reverse complement strand
TTATTAAGATTATTCAAGAAACAAAGTCATACCTTATCATCTTAGTTCACATCTAGGCAAAAATATCAAGCCAATAGATGCTTATATAAGCTTATCTTTTATAATAAAGATGTATCATCTGTAATTATATGTTTAAACATCTCCCAGAGTCTACTGGCTTCTTACCACCTACTCAATGTCCCTTGAGATGGATGATATTTTCCTCGGCTTCTATAGTGTTTTCAAATTTTTCACTATGAAAAATAATATAGAAATTATTAAAAGCAAATATCTTTTAACCCTACCCTAATATATGATTTGTGGTTATTTTTGTTCCTTAAGTCAATTTTATTTTGTATGTTTAAGGTATAGAACATGAAGTTATCAGATAAAGATAGTAAAAAAAAAAGACACTATAGGAAAGCTAATTAACACATCCATCATTGCACAACTTCTCCCTTTTCATTTTGCTTTTGTTGAAAGAGCAATGGATATTCATTTACTGCAGCATCCATACCACTACAAGCTTATTACCTAGAGTCCTTCTTGTAATACAGTAAGCTGCTAGAGTTGTTCTTCCTACATCTGCTACTTTGTACCCTTGAGTTATGCTGTGATGTTCTTCTGGTCCTATCCATATCATTTTACATTGCTGTTACCAGATCTTGTGCACATTTTAGTATTGTGCTTTTTGTTTCATTTTATGAGCAGTATTCTGTGGACCAGCAAGCTAGGCTCAGCTTTGCTTCTAGCTAAGCTATCTAACACACGAACATCAAAGTCCTATATGCAAGTGTGGGAGATCAAATTTTATTTGATGACCACACATTTATGAGTAGTTTCAATGTCTGTAACAAGTCTATAGAGATACAGAGACTCGTTTATTCAATCTGCTATTGCTGTAGAAAGTCTGAAAACTAACTTTGATGTATTTTAAACTTATAAGTTGGGCTGCAGAGATTGCTCAGTGGTTAAAACAAGCTTTGCTTACAAAGCTTGACAGCCTGGGTTCAATGCCCCAGTAACCACATAAAGCCAGATGCACAAAGTGGTAAATGTATCTGTAGTACATTTGTACTGGCAAGAGGCCCTGGAACACACATATTCACGCTTTCTCCTTTTGTCCCTTTCTTTCCCAATCAAATAAATAAATAATATTTAAAAATTAAAAAAACTATGCAAACTCTTTTGAAAGGACATAGCTGAAAGTAAGAAACTTGCTCTTAAAGGTCACAATTTGTCTCCGAATTAATATGGTTGTGTCCTGCATACCTGGTATTGCTTTTGGAAGCATGGAAATGAATGTGTGGAGTAGGTCATAACATACACAAGGTTGCAGGAGCCATTGCTGAGATGCTGTACATGGAATGGGACATACAGTCCCTGAGCATCCACTGAAGCTGTTGGAAAGACCACATGTAGTGTGCAATTGACTCCTGAAGATGTTTGGATATTCCAGGACTGTGAAATGGGTTACCATGGAGCACTGTTGGCTTGGGATGGAAGTTTCCAGCAAAGCTGGAGAATTGGAAAAGGTGGAGACTCTCCATCACTGGTTATATCAGGCTTGAACTGGAGATGTTTGATATTTTTCTGATGGTCAATGAGTTTGCATTGGTCCAGTCTCTCGTTATGTCTCATAGCAATTGGAAATGTTTACTCTGTGCCATTAGATGTTAAAGACATGCAACTTGATTTGATTCTATAGAATTCACAGTTAAGGGACATTGTCTTGTGTTGGGGATAGATTATGCATTTCTAGTTGTACATGGGATAATTATATCATGTTAGGCAGAATAAAGTGTGATGTAAGGATATATGTTTGGTGTCAAGTTGACAAGAGGTGAACTCGTGATGGTTAAGTTTTGTTGTTAACTTGACCTGTTAGCAATCTGCAGTAATCTTGAATGTTGTGTAGCCGATTTCCTCCAATTTGAAGAGAGAAAGGAGGTTCAGGGAATTCAGGAAAGCCATGTTAACTAGGAACTTCCTTTCCTGGGAGGGCAATGCAGGAAGGAAATTCCAGAGACTTGGAGAGTCAAGTCTAGGAAAGGGTTGTAAGACCTCACCCTAAGGACATATGAAGGGGGATAAAATCTCTCTTTTCTCCCTGCCTATTTAGTTGGTGTGTGTATGGTGTTGGTGATGTGTTTCCCTCTCTGCTTGGACCTATGAAAGGAGGCCAGCCTCCTTCACCATTATGGAACTTCCCCTGGATCTGTAACATCAATAAATCCCTTCCTCCCTTAACTGCCTAGTTTAGAGATTCATCCCAGCAGCATGTGGCTGACCAAGACAATCATATTGGACCACAGTGTGTTAAAGCTAGAAATTAACAAGAAATTACACCAACTACTCTAGACTAAGCAATACACTTTTAAACAATGAATGGGTCATGAGAGAAATCAAAAAGGAAATTTCAAATTTTCTTGAACTGAATAATAATGAAAACACAGCATACCAAAACTTATGGGACACATGAATGTAGTCCTAAGGGGAAAATATATACCACTAAATGCCTTCATAGCAAAGACAGAGAGATCTCAAATTAATAATCTAACCATTTACCTGAAGGCAGTTGCAAAAGCAAGAACAATCCAACCCTAAGAGTTCCAGATGGAAAGAAATAATCAAGATCAGAGCAGAAATTAATAAACTGGAAACTAAGAAAACAAGTAAGAAAGTGTAAGGTTTGAAAATGACCAAGAACATGAGACACCAATCTTTTTTTTTATACTCAGAAGTATACTTTATTCACTTCCCAGCTTTTGCTCAGTGCACTCAGGTTGCTAATGAAGGCTAATCATCTCACTTCTTCATTCACTCCTTATGCCTATGACCCTGCCACCAACTGAACCCACACCTGAGTGAACACGGGCTTTCTTCCTGGGGTCCAGACACCCAACTCCTTCTTTCCCATGCTCCAGCACCAAAGTGCCAGGTCAGGCATTCTGCAATATGGTGATTTAATATCTCCTCCTGTTTGCTTGGTAGAATGGTACTGGGGATGAAACTCAGAGCCTTGCAAATGCTAAAATGCCAAGTATGCATTCTGCCACCAAGTTACACTCCAGCCCCTGACTTCACATATTTCTAACAGCATGAAGTCTATTATGGTTTGATCCAGGGGTCCCCCACAAACAAATGAATGTGTTTTGATTGATGGATCCTCATCTGATGACAGTTTGGGTTGTACAACTTCGCTGGAGCTGTGTTGTCAGGGGCAGGCTTATGGGGGTTATAAACCAGCTTCCCCTTGCCAGTGTTTGGCACACCTTCCTGCTGCTGTTTGCAGTGCTGTGGTGGAGGTGATGTCCACCCCTCTGCTCATGCCATCATATTCCCTGCCAGGATGGAATCTCCTCTGGAGTCCTTAAGCCTAATAAACCCATTCCTCCACAAGCCACTTTTGTATGGATTCTTAATTATTATTATTATTATTATTATTATTATTATTATATATTTTAACGTTTTTATTGGCTTAGAATTATATATATTAACACAACAATATGCTCAGTATCATAGGTTCTTAGATAAAGCCATTGAGTCCATGGTGACATTCCCTCTTATGTATCAATTATTCTCTCCCCCATGACTCTTACATTCTTTCCGCCCCCTTTTCCGCAAATTTCCCTGAGTCATAGTGGATGAGTTTAAATTTTGCATAGTTATTAGGTTTTTAAGAGTCCGTGAATTTGTATTTTGGACAATTTTGGGCACGCTTGGTGCCTCTCTCCATTGTCCTTCTCTAGGTTATCTGCCTTGCTGTGGGAATAGCTCTTTTGCTTGTCATCTCACTTCCTTAGAGGTTACGTTAGGGCTCTAAATGGTGAGTTTGAGGTGAATCGTCTCCTGCTTGGGTGTCCCCTGTCAAATCAGGTCCCTTTGGTGGAGTTCAGTTGTCCCCAGTTCTTATTGCTTTCTGAAAAACACAGAGTCTCCAGCGGAGAGTGAAATTATTATTGGTCAATTGAGACAAATATTGCTAGGTTGGTGAGCATTTGACAGGTGTAGCCTTTCTGAGGACCTATGGTTAGTGATGACTTCCCAATGTAGATGGGGTTCTTGGTCCCCCTTCAAGGTTGCCTTAGGTCCCCTTACCAGTCAGGGGTTCCCTGCCTTTAAGTGGATCTCAAAGCCAATTAGCCAGCTGTTGATTACCCACCTAGGTTGGGTGCCACTATTGCACAAATGGGCACTTCTTGACTTGCTTGTCTGTACCATATAGCAGTGTATTCTGCACTCTCAGTCCATCAGTCGGTGTAACTTGAAGATGCCTTCTGCTCTCTCAGGATATCATTGGTTTGGTTCCCCTGGCAGTTCATGCAACACCATCTGGTATTACCCAGGCTGCCCATCTGGGAGCTGATTTCATTTCTGGATTCAGCAGGGTCTCTCAATGTTGTGTGATATCAGTCTGTGGAATCATCAGCAATAGGGTCTTATCTTTTGCCTGAAGTGGTTATTCAAGGGCTGTGGCAAAAATTTGTCTTGTTTTAGGGACCATGTTCACTCTGATCAACAGCTCATTGTGGTAGGTAACTACTTACTGGGGCATAGAGCCAAAGGTCAGCATCTTTTGTACCCTAGGTAGCCTTCCACCCTCCCCCCTTTAGAACCCTATCTACCTCCAGAATTTTTTGTACAGAAGATAGGATTCTATGGAGTCAGATAATTGTTAGTTTAGGTTTGTGTACATCTCCCTCCTCTGTTGCTTCCACACCTGCCCCCATTTCCTTCTCTCCCCTTTGCCTTTCACCTGAGTCACTAGTCATATTTATTTACAGTTCAGTTTAACCTGATTAGGGGCCACAGATAAGAGAGAATATGAGGTGCTTGTCTCTCTGTTCTTGTGTGAGTTCACTGAGTATGATCTGTTCCAAAACCATCCATTTTTCTTTGAATTTCATTATATAATTTTTCCTAATTGCTGAGTAGAATTCCATGGTGTATATGTACCACATTTTGATATCCAATCATCTAGAAATAGGCATTTAGGTTGGTTCCAATTCCTAGCTATTATGAATTGAGCTGCTATAAGCATGGTTGTGCAGATGTCTCTGTGCTGAAATGAGGAGTCTTGAGAATATATGCCCAGTAAAGGGATAGCTGGGTCAACTGGTAGTTCTATATCCATCCTATTCAGGAGCCTCCACACTGCTTTCCAGAGTGGTTGTACAAGTTTGCATTCCCACCAGCAGTGAAGGAAGGTTCCTTTTTGAGAGACCAATCTTAAGCAAAGCAAATAGTTTGTTTGGGAGAAGTGTGAGCTGCTGAGCTGTCTCACGGAAGAGAGAGAAGAGTAGCCAGATGGATTTAGTCAGTTTGAGTTTTTATAAGGGGATTTTTTCCATATGGAGGTCAAAGAGAAAGAGCAACTGCCCTTAGGTTATCAGACAGGGGATTTTTCAGTTAACATTTAGCCAGAGGCCAAGGGTTTGTGGTCAGGGGTTCTGGGTCAGGGTTAGGAAACTTCCCTGGGGGGAAACAAGTTATAGATTTAGCTCTTTGAGATTCATGTCAGCAGAGATCTGGCTTCCATCAGTGTGTTTGGCCAGGTGGTCAGCCTGGCTCCATCTTGGGGCCTGGATTTTGCCCTAACAGAAAGCTATTAAGAAAATTGACAAAGTGAAGAGCTGGTTCATTGAAAAAATAAATAAGATGGATTAAACCTCTGGCCAATTTGGTCAAATTTTAAAAGAGAGAGAGAGAGAGAGAGAGAGAGAGAGAGAGAAGTTTCAAATGATCAAAATTAGAAATGAAAAGGAAGAGACCACAATAGCCATCAATGAAATTGTAAGAATCAGCATGATATATTTCCAATACCTCTACTCCACAAAATTGGATGACCTGGAAGAAATGGATGAATTAATTCCTAGACACATACCACCCACCAAAACTAAACTCAGAGCAGAGAAATCTCCTAAACTATCCTAATACATCCACTGAGATTGAAAATGTAATTAAAAAACAACTCCCCAAAAGGAAAAGTCCAGTACCTGATCAGTTCTCAGCTGAATTCTACCAAAGCTTCATTTTAAGACTGAAACCACCTTTCCTCAAGCTTTTTCACATAATCAGGGAAGAGGGAATGCTCCCCAACTCCTTTTAAGAAGCTACCATTATGTCAATACCAAAACCAGATAGAGATACAAGAAAACTATACACTGATTTGGAAATGATGAACTTAGATGCAAAATTCCTGAACAAAATCCCTGTCAATTGAATTCAACAATGCATCAAAAGCATAATCTACCTCAATCAAGTAAATTTCATCCCAGGGATGAAGGGATAGTACAACATATAGAAATCAATCAATGTAATATACCACATAAATAATCTTAAACACAAGAACCATGTGATCATTTCAGTTGATGCAGAGAAGGCCTTCTACAAAATATACCACATCATGATCAAAACACTGGAGAGAATAGGCATAGAAAAATTATATCTCAACATAGTAAAGGCTATGTACAAAGCACTTAAAGCCCAAATCATATTTAAAAGCCTCAAAGAATCCCAATTAAGATCAGAAACAACACAAGGGTGCCCACTCTCACCACTCCTCTTCAACATAATACTAGAAGTCCCCCCAAAAAATACTAGAAGTCCTAGCCCAAGCAATAAGACAGGAGGAAGATATAAAAGGGATACAAATTGAAAAGGAAGAAATCAAATTAGCCCTATTTGCATATGACATGATCCTGAAAGAGTGTACCATAAAACTCTTAAAGATGATAAATTCCTTCAGGAAAGTGGCAGGATATAAAATCAACACACAAAAATCACTAGTCTTCCTATAAGCCAAAGATAAACATACAGAGAAAGAACTGTGAAGCTTCCCAGTTTTTGTAGACTCAAGAAAAAAAAAATCAAGTACCTTGGAATAACACTAACCAAGGAATGTGAAAGAACTATTTAATGAAAACATTGTGAGTCTATCTCCCCTCACCCAGCTTGGTTGTGGGTGGGGACATAATGCACTTTCTTGGTCTGGGGGAACTTTTCTGCTTGCCTCTACTTCATAGTTTGGGGTAGCTTCTCATTGTAATTACTATAATATTCTTCTGGTCTCTAAATCTACCATGTGTGTATTCCTTTGTATTCCAGGTCTACCACATGGGAGCTTTTTCTAACTCTAGGCCTGCTATCTATATACACTTTTTAAATTTAGGGTAACCATGAGTGTAACTCTCTTCATTACTCATTTTTCCTCTGAATTTCTTGGTTTCTGCTTTGACATTTGCCCTATCATTTTAGTCTCAGTGTTTTCCCTCATAACTTTCGTCCATGGGAAAGTACATGGCAAATGCCACTGTGCTCCTCCCAAGTCTCCCTACCTAAACACCTAAGCTCTGTCTTTCATGTGCTTATGGCTCTACTCTAATCTCTCTTTAAAATCCTGTTTCTTTTAAATAAGCTTTATAAGCTACTTTCCACATGCTCGTGGCTCTACTTGTTTTTCCCTAAAAACTTCAATTTTTTCTTAAATAAAATTTATAAGCTATGCAGCGTTTTCCACAAGAGAACATGCTTCCCATTTCCCGCATGTTTATGACTCTTCTAGCTTCCTTCCTAGATCCCAGTCCCCCTGAAATAAACCCCACTACTTGTGATTTCTCCCTAAATGAGCATATTAATTCATAAAAAACATAAAAACACCCAATTAGAAATTGAGGAGGGCATGAGAAGATGCAAAGGTCTTCCATGTGCCTGGATAGGTAGAATTAATACTGTGGAAATGGCAATTCTACCGAAAGCAATATACAGAGTCAATGCAATACCAATAAAAATCCCAACATCATTCTTCACAGACAGAAAAAACAATCTTAAAATTCATATGGAATGGCAAAGTCCCAGGCTATCCTGATCTAAAGCTATACTACAAAGCCATAGTAACAAAAGCAGCATGGTACTGGCATAAAAACACATACGTAGACCAATGGGACAGAATTGAAGACCCAGTCCTTAGTTGAAGTTACTATAGCTACTTGATCTTTGACAAAGGTGCCACAAATGTACACTGGAGAAAAGATAGCATCTTTAACAAATGGTTCTGGACAAATTGGATAACCACATGTTAAAAAAAAGAAAAGAAAAGAAACTAGACCAACTCATCTCACCATGCACAAAAATCAACTCCAAAATGAATTAAGGACATCAATATAAGATCTGAAACTCTTAAACATGTGGGAAAAAAACTGGGGGAACTGTCCATTACCCAGTTGCCTAGGAAATTAAACAATCACTCAACCAGTGGTATCTTATGAAGCTTAAATGCTCTTATACAGACAAACATAGCCATACATAATCAGAGCCAACGGAATACCCTCAGAATGGGAGAAAATCTTCACCAGCTACACCACTAACAGAGGCCAAATATGTAGAATCTACAAAGAACTCGAAAACTAAGTTATAAAAAAAATCAGAAAGAATCCATTCAAAAATTGGGGCAAAGAACTAAATAGGGAATTATAAAAGGAAGAAATACAAATGGCTAATTCCCACCTAAGAAAATGTTCAGCATCCTTAACCATCAGAGAAATGCAAATTAAAACAACTATGGGATTCCACCCTACTCCCAAAAGGATGACAATCATTAAAAAAAATTAAATGACAATAAATATTGGTAAGGATGGGGGGAAAGAGGAACCCTCAATCACTGCTGGTAGGAGTGCAAACTTGTACAAACCACTATGGAAATCAATATGAAGGATCCTGAAAATGATGAAGCTAGAGCTACCAACTGTCCCAGCTATTCCTCTACTGAGCATCTGCTCTGAAGGCCCCACTCATCATCATAGAGACATCTGCTCAACCATGGTTATAGCTGCTAGATTCACAATAGCTAAGAATTGGAAACAACCCAGTTGCCCATCATTGGACTAAAGTCATAATGAAGATGTGATACATATACACAGTAGAATTCTACACAGCAATAAGGAAAAAAGACATAATGAAATTTGCAGGAAAATGGATGGACTTGGAACAGATCATACTCACTGAACTCACATAAGCACAGAAAGATAAATGCTGCATGTTCTCCCTCATCTGTGGTTCCTAACCTGGAACAGCTTGAGTTGCAGGCATAACTAACAGGCAACTTGAGGGACAGATAATAGGGATGCAAAGGTTTTGGGGGAGGGGAATGGGAGGGCAGGGGGAGATACACTTGAAACTAAATACAAAAAGAATTGGTACCATACTCGTGAATAGCAGACAAAAAGATATAACTCTCCAAAGAAATATGGCCATGGAGAGGGTGGGATGAAGCCTAACCTGAAAACCATGAGCTCTGGCTTGTAACTCCCAGTACCAGAAATTGGTTACTACCCACATTGAGCTGTTGATCAGAGTGAAATACAAGGTCCCCAAAAAAGGACAGGTTTCTGTCAAAGCACTTAATTACCCACCTGGGATAAAAGGCAAGACCCTATTGAAGACACCACATGCTGCCAACACAAGGCATCAAAAGATCTGGCTAGAATCTGAAAGGAAGCCGGTTCCAAGAAGGTTAACCCATAGAGTGCTGAAAAGTGCTTACAACATGAGCTGCTGGGGGAATATGGCCAACAACATTGTGAATAAGCAGGGGACACTGAAATACAAACACAAGCAGCATGACAAGATGTATACACCTGTGCCATAGTGGCATCCAGCCTAGGTGGGTAGCCAGTGACTCTGATTGGCTAAGAGATCCACTCAGTGGTAAAGAACCTATAGCTAGAACTGGAAACCAAGTCATAATACTGTGAAGAGCAAGGATCTGGACTCCAATGAGAAGCTTCCACTAATCTTGGGCCTAAAGAGAATCTGCATCCATCAAAATGTAGCTAAATTAATGCTTTTCCCATTTAATCAATGCTGATCACACTCTCTGTTGGAGAATATTTTTCTTTTTCAGAAGGCAGCAAGAGCTGAGGATAACCAAAATATAGCAACAGGACAAGAAGCGATAGCTGGTAGGAGATGAACAACTTCCCCTTCACACAACACTTGGGGCCCAGGTGAAACCCCAGAGATATTGGAGAGATGAGCAGGAGTGCTGCTTCTACAGCCAGCCTGACAATCTACACCACGGTGATGGTGATAAACACTGATGGTACTCAAAATGCACCGAAGCAGAAGTCCAGAGATTGCTGAGAGCTCAACACCAAAATAGACTTGAAACACACCCACCAAGGCAAAAGAGTGGGGCAGAAAGATTGTAAGAGCCACAGGATGGGAGGAAATATCTAGAAGCATGCCTACTGATTGATTGCTGTTCTCACAGTTGATAATCCATAATCCCACTGTGAATGTCATCAATACGACTGAGGAGGGCTGTCAGTGGAATGGGGGTAGGGAGGAGGGAAATGATTTTGTCAATTCATGATTTGTCTATACAAAGTTAAAATAAAAAGAATTTTATCTGGGCTGGATAGATGGCTCAGAGGTTAAGGCACATGCCTGTAAAGCATAACAACCCGGGTTCAATTCCCCATTACCCATGTAAAGCCATATGCACAAAGTAGTGCATGCATTTTGGAGTTTGTTTGCAGTGGCAGAGACCCTCCATGCCATTCTTTCTTTGTCTGTCTCGTTTCTCTCTGTCTCACTTGCTTCTTAATAAATAACTAAAGAAACATAAATAAATAAATAAATAAGCAAGCAAGCTGGGCATGGTGGTGCACACCTTTAGTTCCAGCACTTGGGAGGCAGATGTAGGAGGACCGCCATGAGTTCAAGGTCTCCCTGAGACCAGGTCAGCCTGGGTAAGAGCAAGACCCTAGCTTGAAAAACCAAATATTAAATAAATAAATAAAATACTTATTTTAAAAAAATGTTGATGAGGGTCCCCTTTGGAGACCAGGAGAACCTCGGAGACAGGAGCCAACTGGCTTGAAGAGTGGATTAGGAATAGGAATCTTCCTGCACAGCTCAGGTCTGAAGACCCTACTGGAGAGGGGCAGCAGTGAGCTCATACCTGGAGGTCCTTCAATAGCCCCAGCAGGGACACAGAAATGCCAGGAAATAGACCAACTGAACAATGCCAAACAGTGGGGCCATGACAAGCATAGGGCAGTAGGTACCTTTCAGGAAGGCCTAGGGGTCACCATGCTGCCAGATCTTTCTGGACCAGTCCATAAACCACAGCGGGTGTCCTCATACTGAACAGCTAGAGCCTTCACCACATCCAGGAATATACTGCCAGAGTCACTACACTCCCAGTCACACACTTCTCAGAAATTAGAGGCCCAGCTGGTTTAAGTTGGAAAAGAGGAGTAGGTGATGGATAAAGGGACATTCCTGAGCAGCAGTGGACCCCAGCCCCCTGGAGAGGCTGGCACTACCATGGCTTTGCAGCAGATCTCAAGTCAGCTTGGTGGCCATGGGCTGAGGTAGATGCTGGAGCCTCCACAGAGGGCTGGACACCACCCTGGACTGAGAGCTGGGAAGCCAGACTCTTCCCCTGGGCAGCAATGTGGACTGCGTCTTGGAACTGAATTTTGAGCATCTATAAAGAGGTGGTCACAATCACCTGAAAGGTGCCAATCCTGCAGCCTGACAGAATCTCTGGTGATAGGGTCAGCTTCTGACTATCCTTAGAGAGCTGATGTCAGAAGAAGTCATTAGTTGCCTGCTTGATTGCCTTCTCTGGGGTGACCAGGCTCTGGTTCACAGTGGCCCCCTGGTACCTGCCAAAGTAGCCCTCGGAATGGATGATCTTAATGAGACAGTTGGACATGTAGCAAACATACCCTGGCCATTCTGATGGGTCCGTGGCTGCATTCTGGCCAGGTCAGTGGAGAACACAAAGGTGACACCTATTGGCCCAGTGATCTACCACTGATGAGCTTGGCCAGCAGGCTGATCTGCTCATCTGCACACCAGGAGAGTCTGAGGCAGGCGTGGGTCAGGAGGTGGCAGTGGAGGCAAGAAGCAGAGAAATAGGAGGGTGATGGCTTTGACTGGCAGTTGTGGCTGGAATCATGGAGGGAAAGGGCATTCCTCACCTTCAGAGGAATTTCAAGGTGTTGAGAACACGGAACTCACTCCTCCATTGCTCCAGCATGCCAGCCCACTAGCCCACCCTATGGAATTTTAAATCAGATATTTTCTTTCATTTTTTAAAAATTTGAAATATTATAAATAGCAATGGATAATACATCTTAACTGGTTTCCCAGGCACTAGCAGCTACATGTTTTCTGAGGCCTATGGAGCCTTTGACAGCTACTGATAATGTGAATGACACAGACTGTCAGCATCCTTTGCCTCAAATATTATTCCACTTAAAATATGGCACCGACACATTGTCTGTTCTAAACTTAGCCATCTTTAGTTTTGAAGAAAGCTGTCTTATAAATTATAGATTAATGGGTTAGTATCTAGCTACACTAAAGAGAACTTGAACAAGAAAGGTTAAAATAAGCTCTGAGTGTTTCTTTTAAAAAAAAAAAAGACCTTTCTAGGCTATGGGAACTTTTTAAAAATATTTTTTAACATCTTTATTGTCAATAATTAGATACATTGTATAAGCAAATCTTGTGGTGGCACACCCATTTCCTTCCTCTCTGTCCCCAACCCACTGGGGACCCTCCTGGGTGGGCATATTGATTAGTCCATGAGGTAGGGGGTTATCAATTGTATAAGAGGTAGCCAGATTATTTTTTTTCTTTGTGTGTTGTTTTTGCTGAGGGTGCTGAGGGGGGCAATGACTCTGAACATTCTCCCCCACCATAGCTCTTACAATCTTTCCACATCCTCTTCTGCTCAGTTCCCTGAGTCATGGTATGTGAGTTTCAAGTCTGCTTTACTGTTGAGATCTTAAGTGACTCTGAACTTCTGTTTTGGATTGTGTTGGGCATTTCACTGTCCTCTCATGGGTTATCTTACTTGCTGTGGTGATAGGTCTCTTGTTTATCTTGCCACTTTCTTACAGGTTTAGTTTGGTCCCTATAAGATAGGCCAGGGGTGGTTTTTCTCCTGCCAGAATGTCAGCCATCATCCCATGTCTTGTTGGTGGAATGGTTTGTCCATTACTCTCGCTGCCTTCCGAGAAATACAAATAGAATCTCCATCAGAGAATGAGATCAGTATAGGTTAAATGAGACAAGCATTGAAAATTTGGCAAGATTTTAAATATTTATTTGTAAACAGAGAGATATAAACAGAGAGAAAGAGAGTATAGGCATGCCAGGGCCTCTCTAGCCACAGCAAACAAACTGCAGATGCATGTGTCACTTTGTGCATCTGGCTCACATGGGTACTGGAGAATTACATCAGAGTCCTTTAGGCTCTAAAGGCAAGAGCCTTAATCACTGAGCAATCTCTCCAGCCCCAATGATGGGGACTTCTTACCTGCCAGCTGGATTCTAAATTCTGCTTTGGATGCTTCCTGCTATTCTGTTATGATTTTTCAGGGCAGTGACTATATTCTGTGTCTGCTTCCTAGAGTTTCTTTCATGGAATCCTTGAGTCTCTATCACTGTGTTTACTCTTAGTTTACTCTTAGTCTTATGTTTCAGGCCTATATAGCATAATGCTACACAAGCATTATAAAGTGGGTGGGCTAGACCATTAATATGCTCTTCTTGTGCTTGGTTTAGAGAAAAGCTTTTCTTGGTTTTTAGAAAATATGGATTGAGTGTTTGCAACAATTGTATAATGACATTATCATGTCTAGCAAGGAGGCATCTATTTCTCTAATAGTTGGTTTCTGGGAAAGAAAATACCCAGCCACTGTTGGTTCCTGCTTAATAAAATATATTCCCTACAAAGAAAAACTTTCCTTATTCAGTAACAGTATGTTATTTATTTAAAAGGCTGAATCTCAAAATTTTAATATTCTCATTATATAGTTTAATATCAAAACATGAAACATTTATTTTAAATTTTAATTCTATTTAGATAAAATTTTTTTGGATTACATGGTAAGAATGGGAGAAGAGAAATGTCTGGTTGTGAAAACTAGTATTACTGTTGCGCACAGATACACACACATACAGAGAGAGAGAGAGAGGAGACTCATTTACTATGCTTTTACTTAATAGAAATTTTGAAGTATTTTATGATGGTCATAAAAGGCTTCAGAAGCACAGTTTGCATTGAGGTCAGCTTTGTAAAGTAGCAGGTGAAAGGAGAAAGAACATTTCTGGCAAAGAATAGAATATCAACAATCTCAATGGATAAGGGTCAGACTGCAGAGTCCCGAACAGCAGACTGTTTTAAATGTTATATTTTACAGTGGGGAAAATATCAAACAATATACAAGTACTTTCTAAAGAACAAAACAAGTGTATTTTAAGATGTCTGTCTTGTCAGATGTGGTGGCTCACATCTATCATCCCCAGTACTTAGGAGGCTGAGGTAAAGGGATTATATCTCAAGATTGAGGGCAGCTTGATCTACAAAGTCAGAGATCCTGTCTTAGAAAGACTCTATACCCCAAAAAGACAGAAAGAAAGACCTGGAGTGACACAAGTATGATATTTCAGGGAAGAACTGGAAAGCCCCCAAAAATTAGAGATTGTAAAATAAAACCTAAAAAGAAAAAGTGAGAATTAGAGTAGCTGAAATTGGACTGTGAATATGTCAAACCCTACCTGGAGAGTGAGCAGACATAGCGGGAGGGGACATTGGCTCTTAGACAGCAGCGGAATGAGGCATGTGACATCACACCTAGCCTAGTTCTCCTATTTTAAGGTGTGAGATGATATTGGTAATACTGTACAGGAGAGAGAGAGAGAGAGAGAGAGAGAGAGAGAGAGAGAGAGATTGAGAGAGAGAAAGAGAGCGAGCTTCCTGTGTGGGATCTCCAGCAGCTAGGAAGTCATCAAAGCCATTCAGAGGGGACAAAGCCCTGTTCAGATAGTGCAGAATTTGGGAAGTCTCTGGATGGGGATGTCAGGTGATCAGCTCTGATGAAAACCTGTTTGTGTTTTCGTGGGCTGGAATTAGAACAGGTGTTGCTCCCATTGCCTGTGGTCATGAGTTCTTGGTTAATTCCAGCCAAATGCTCTTGAACACTGTGTTACAGCTTCTCAGGGACTTGAAGTGGTAACATTGCATCAGGCTCCAAGTGCTGATGCTGGCATCCCTGTCAATGCAGGCATCACTCCAAAATGCTTGACCCAGGATTCAGTCCTTTGCCTTGATCCTTTTGAGTGATCCAGGTGTAGAGGTATACCTTCATGTACTGGTCCTGGAACCAGAAGTCTCCAAGTTAGCCTCTGAGATCCTAAGCTCTCTGACCCTGTAGCACATCTTGGCATATTCAAAATCCATGACTCCCACCTGCAAAGCACCACCCAGGAGCTTCTGGAAGACCTGCGTGTCCTACAGTACAATAAGTAGGTGTGCTTCAACACCAAAGGTTTGGTGAAAATGCCAGCATTGCTTACCTTCCTCAGGTCCCTTACTTTGTGCTCCACTCCAGTATTACAGAGATGGCAAGCTCTAAGGTACTAGAGCTGGACATGATGGATGTGTATCCTACATCTTTCCCTCCTGAGAGTGACATACTTGTTTTGGGAGGGGTTAATCTTACTGGAGAGAGGGTCAAAAAAGAATGAATCCTCCATAAAGGCCCCAATCTGAACTACTTGGAAGAGGCTTTCTCAGAAGAACACCTTGCAACCTGGAGCTTGCCACACCTAGAGAGTCTCCCAGAAGATCACTATTTGCCTCATTGTAAGTTTTATCTTGGATACATTTCTGTGAAAAACAACTTATTCTGTCTCTAGTAATTAAAGTTAATCCCCCTAATATGCAGGTTTAGTTTCATAACATGCAGTGGAACCTAGTTCAGATGACATTGGACATTTAAGCTCTATTTTTATACCTCTTTTATTTCTGAATAAAATAGAAGAAAAAATAAAATCAATAGAAGCTGGCTATGGTGGTATGTGTCTATAAGTCTAGAACTCAGGAGGCAGAGGTGAGAGGATATGAGTTTTAGGATAGCTACATAGACCCTGTGTAGTAGTAGTTTGATTCAGATGTCCCCCATAAACTCATTGTTCTGAGTGCTTGTTCCCCAGCTGGTGGCAGTTTGGTAGGTGGATCCTTACTGGAAGAGGTGTGTTGTTGGGGACAAGTTTAGGGGTGCTATAGTCCAGCTTTCCCCTTTCCAGAGCTTGGCTCATTCTCCTGGGGCTGTATTCCACCTGCTGTGACAGAAGAGATGCCCAGCCTAGGCTCATGCTGTGCTATTCTCTGCCATCTTGAAGCTTTCTTTCCCTTGAAACAATAAACCAAAATAAAAACATTCCTCCCATCAGCTACTTTTGTCCAAGTGTTTTATCCCAGCAACGAGAAGGTAAATACAGCACCCTGTCTCAACAAGTAGACACAAAAATCATGAAATGAAGAGACAAATCCATGGAAGTTCTAAAAACTTGGATGACTGGAAACTAACAAATTTCTAGAAGATGGAAAGGGTATACCTAGAAATCTAGGTAAATAAAGTGAGCAAGAAGAATAATGAAGTTAATCCAGATGAAATAATCTGTAGAGAAAACAAATTTAGTAGTATCCTTAAAGAGGCAATAAAATATTGCAAACATTAAACTCCACTGCCCTACCACCTTCCTTGTACCAAAACCTCAGAACAAAGAAGGCTCATGCCTTTATTTACACTTGGGAGGCTGAGGAAGTAGGATCACCATGAATGCAAGGCCAGTCTGGACAACATAGTAAGCTCACTATCAACTTGGGCTAGAGTGAGACCCTCCCTCCAAAAGAAGGAGAAGGAGGAGAGTACTTAAAAGTTATAACTGTATGCTGGTGGTAAATTGGTTTATGCACTATGGGAATCAGTAAGTATCAGTAAGTAAGGAAGTTCCTCAGAAAAACTAAAATTAGGACTACCATATGACCCAGCTCTAACACTTTTCAGTATTTTCTCAAAAGAGTCTGGGTCAGCATACCACAGAGATACTTGCACAACCATATTTATTCTAGTACTATTCGTGATAGCCAAGTTGTGCAATGAGCCTAGATGTTCGTCTACAAATAAATGGATAAGGAAATGTGATGTATATACACAATGGACTTTTGTTCAGATATAAAGAATGTTGTGGGGGGTTTTGCTGGAAAAAGATGCATATGACATGAAGGAAGGAGACATATAGGAGACAGAAAGGAGATGGGAGACTAAACAGAGGGAAGAGGAAAAGGTGACTGATTGAAGAACTTGAAAAAACTCAATATTATGTCCAATGAATAAATGCCAATACAAATTCTTTGCATAAAGTTATAAAGCTCAACCATTTGAAGAACTGAAAGAAATTCCACCAATAAAATTGAGAGGGGAGTTGAGAATAGAAACTTCCTGGTTTGGATGCTCTTTCCTTAGGCTTCTGAACTTGGGAATAATGATGGAGCTTTTCCCAACCTCTTGGGTAAATTATGAGTTCTGCCTCCTCCCTTTCATTCACCGTCACATTCTCTTTCCCCCACAGAATACCCATGGCAGTTCTTTGCTGCAAACCTTATCAGTACAGATGTCATTTTCTCATATTGAAATGGAGCAGAAAAAAAATGTATACAGGTCTGCATGTTTCAGTTCAATTGCCTTCTACAGAGCTTACTTCTCTGCAGCACATGACATTAAGAACGCTGAAATTAATACAATTGGCTAGGGGCACCTTGAGAATAAGAGCCACGCATCACCTCCATTCCCATTCTAGGACAATTATAATCCTGCCTCTCACATTTGCCTAATGATATGCAAGGGAATGAATCGTCTAAAGATCTTTCAGCAAATTTAGTCTTCCTTTATCCTGCAGGCGGGATTATGGGCTGACAACATCTCTCATTTTCTGCAGCTCTGAAAAGACTGACTGATTCTTTTGGTGTGGTTTTAGTTCTGGTTTTTGCTTTGTTGTTGGTTTAGGTTTTTCTGAGACCTCGTCTCACCCTGTGGCTGACTCACTCACTATGTGTTGCAGCCTAGCCTCAAGTCACACCAATCCTCTTGCTTCAGCCTCGAGTTTGTGATGACTAGAGCCAAGCTCTAACTGATTCTTTCACTTGGTTTGCTATTGCTTTTTTCTTCCATGTTATGAATAACTACAGCGATGAATTTAAAGGGAAAAAAGTGAGGAGAATAAAATGGAAATTGGTAAGTTTTAGAATTGCATAATTAGAGACACTAGGGAGTTATTCTTACATCTTTTTTTGTAAGACTCAGCTTCTCACCTTGATACTATTAGCAAAACCATATTTCTTCTCTTAATTGGAATGTGTCCTTTATGGAGTATTTGTGCAAGGCATGACATAAGCACAGATTTGCAGCTGTTTCATAACCACTGTGAAGTCTATTGGCTTCGCTCCACAGCCTGTGTCCAAACTTTAGGAACAATTTTCAAGTGCTGTGAGTGTGGGAGGAGGCCACTCGCAGGGATTTACTTTACCCAAGCCCAGTGTTTTGCGTGCAGAATGCAAGGCTGCTGTTCTGATGGCTGTGTCCAAAGTGACCAGCCAAAGAAACTCATTTTTTTAACTTGTCATCTGGCCTCAGAACATCCCCCCTGTGGAATTCTGAATGTTCTAAACATCTATAGGAAATAGCAATGTTCCAATGCTTTATTTCTTCCAACCAATATTTCCCCATGAATTTTAGCTTGCTGAAAACACTGTGATTCTGTCTTTAATGATGTAACCATATCCTAGTCAAAGAAGCTGTAAAGATGAGGCTGGATTGCCACATATCTCAGTGCCTCTCCACCCCCCCAACATTCTCTCTTCATCCTGAATTCTCAGAAACTCTCAGGAAGTAACAACTTGGATACTGTTACCTGTACATCATTATAATTCATTTGTCTAAATTCTTGTCCTCTTACCTTTCTAATGAAACAAACTAAAGTTCTTTCCAAATAGTACTTAGTGGATATTCAAGTAAGCAGTCTGTTTCTGGGGTTGGCGAGATTGCTCAGTGATTTAAGAGACTTTCTTGCAAAGCATTTCTGGCCCAGGTTCAATTCTCCAACACCCATGTAAAGCCAAATGCAAAAGTGGCACATGCATCTGACTTTTGTTCGCGGAGGCAAGAGACCCTAGTGTATCCACACACATATGTAAATAAAAAAAATTAAGTATTTATTTCTTAGTGAAAATTTATGAAGAATTCAGAGGAGCCTTTCCTAATGCTGATACCTGGAAGTAGAGTTAAGACTTCCAATTAAAAAGGCAACTTTGAAGCTGGAGAGGTGACTCCCCAGTTAAAGGCAAGTGCTTGCAAAGCCTGAAGGCCCAGGTTTGATTCTCTAGTATCTATATAAAGCTGGATGCACAAAGTGGCACATGCATCTGTCTAGAGTTCGTTTGCAGTGGCGGGAGACCCTGGTATGCCCAATCTCTCTTTCTCTCTCTCAACAGATATATATTTATGTATTTTAAAAGCAACTTTGCAATGTCACTCTTATCTACATAGTTGTGGGCAAGTTGCGGGCAGGTAGTTAGGTTACGTAGGGCCATAATTACTAAAACAAAACTTGGAACATTTATCTGGAAAGCTGTAGGGAACCAGACCTCCAGAAAGAGAGGGAGGAATTCTCTAGAAAGACTCATGAACTAGGAAGGAGGAGAGTGTCTGAAATTGGCTACTACATGGAAGAGGAAGGGATGGATGTACACATTCGGGTTTGCCATGAAGGAACAGGTGCAATGGGTAAATCACAGTTATGGGCAGAGGGGAAAGGGTTCTAAAGATTCAAAGCTGAGCTCCAGTTGTGAGTCCAACTCAGAAGATCTGGAGAGAACCAAGAAGGGTAAAGCATTCTTGTTAAATGCTGTGGAAACCAGTGCCACAAACCTACCTCCTGCTTCTGCCTCTGAGCTTCCCAGGGTTCTGAATATGGACACAGTACCATGTAGCCTATGATTTCAAGGTGCTTCTGGACAGCTGAATGGAGCCTTCTTTTCCAAGTTGCTCTTTATCCCTGGGAAATGGGCTTGGTTGGCAGAGGCGTGTTCGTGCCAATTTTTCTGTGCCAAGTACAGAAACATTTGGTGGCTCTGTGGAACAGCTGGTTTTGCCCTCACCCTTCACCTGTACCTGGGCCCTGTTGTCCCTGTGCAAAGGTGACTCAGGAATCTCCTGGGGCCTTGACATCAAGATTTAAGCAGAAGACAGGTTCCCTCTTCCCTCAGGTTACAAAGCTGAGCTGGTGATTGGCTTGGGAATAGGAGAGACAGAGCAGGGTTCCTTCTCAGAAATGCTTACCATGCCCTGACTCAAAGTCTCCAGGCAGCCATAGAGTCTCTTGGCTTAAACTGAGAACTTTAGATCCTGAATCTTTCTAGGTCTTGACTATTTGCGAGCCTGATAGTTTGTTCTTCTTCCAGTTATTTGGTTTGCTGTGAGCTTCATTTCTGTTTTAGAACTGAGTCCTTGAGCACTCACTCTTTTCTTCTTTTACATTTTTTCTTCAAAAGACCCATGCTGCAGCAATGGGTAGTCAGAGTGTATATGGCATAGCAGAATGCACATTCCAAAGATGCCAACCATCGAATCCTCTAAGTCATGCTTTCCTTACAGTGTGAGATGGACATCCTCCCATTCTGGGTCACTAGGAATATTTCCTTGAATCTGCGTGGACCTTTTTGACTACCCTGATCAAGTATGATATAAACAGTATGATCTTTTAAGCCTATGGACCTCAGTCATCACGTGATGAGATTCTGTAAAGGCGTCACGATTCTATGTAGTATCAGCCTGGGCTGCAGGATTCTTCTTCAGTCACATCTTTGGAGCTTTGGTACTAGGTGTGTTCTCTCCCCTTCTTTCCCCTTCCTCTTTATGATGTCTCATCCCCCAAGGCTTTGCACATTGTCTATACACCCCAAAAATGATGGTTCCAGGAAATCCAGCTTCTCACCAGACAGCTGACTGCCAAACTGGGAACCAAAGCAAAAGGCCAATAATGTGTATTATTGTTTCTACCAACCTCCATTGATCAAAACTGCATAAGGCCCATCCAGCTTCAGACATAAGAAAAAAATCTAATTTCTTGAATGAATGAGCAGCAAAAATCATGACCACAGGGACAAACCGGAACTTACATTTATATGCCAATATGTTGCCTTGCAAATCCTTTACTCATATTTTATGGATGAAGATGGTAAGGCTAACCAAAATTACATAATGTGGCCAAGGTTATATTACTTGTAAGTACCAGCCCGTGGATTCAAACCCAAGTCTGTAACACAAATCATGAGCTCATTTTACTTTATTGCTCTTTTCTTCTGTGATATAGATTGCACTTCATGGCTGTTTTCTCAGTACTATGATTCTGTAGTGTCCTCTGAAGCCTGATAGGAGGCTCCCCAAAGAAGCTGAATTGTGGCCTGGAGGAAAGTACAAAGACAGCTGAGTAAGAGTTAATCCTAAGAATTGATTCTAGATCTGTCAGTTGACTGATGACTGATTATTTCTTCCTATATGTGATCATGACCCTTTGGATTTCCTATCTGAGTCATCTACCAAATAAATTAAAAAATGGAAGCTTCCTAAAGGAGCCATTGTGTTTTGGAGGGCTGTCCTCTTTATTTGGACATCCCCATACCCATGCTCACGTTCCTGTTCTATAGATATTAGTAAATGTGAATGGAGAACATGAAGATACTTGGTACTCTAAGATCAAATGAAAACATTTCTGAAGAGGAAACAAAATATGAACTCTAATTAAAACATTTCTAATGGAAATTTAACTTAGTCTTACTTTATGATTTCAAGTTGCATTCCCTCCACCTCTTTCCCTAATAAAATAAGCTGCTTTAATTTTTTTTTTAAATTTTATGTGAATGAGGTCAGAAATTTGGGGATTTCTCTTCCATTACTCACACTGCTTCCAGCTGCTGGCCTCATGTTCACTTGACACGCTGTCAGGGAGGCATCCCAGAGTCATAGCTCTGCTGTGGAGCATACCACATTTGACAGAAAAGCCCTCCCTCCAAGTGTCCCCAGATGTCACTCGATGGTCTGGGCCCTGAGTGGATCTGAAACTCTTGAGGCCCTCAGTACATGATAGTGCAACTGTTTTCATTTTCTCCTGGCTTTTTATGTGTATTAAGGAGTCTCTTCATTCAGTTTAGACTTTGCAATATCAAAGTTAGCAAAAGCCCACTGGGTTGGCTCACATTTGCGAGAGGCCGTAAGGAAATCTCTTAAAAGCCTCTGCACCCCTGAAAGGCTTTGATTGTTAGAGGCCTAAACTTAGCAATTCCTTGTTTCTCTCACTCTCCACCTAGCCAAGGCTTATTTATCTCTTTTGTTGTACATGTGTGAGTGCACATGAGCAAAGGAAAACCTTATGTGTCATTCCTCAGGTGGTTTGTCACTGGTCTGGAACTCAACAAATAGGCTAGACAGGCTGACCAGTGAGCCTCAGGAATCTGCCTGTTTCTACAGCCCCAGCATCAAGATTACAGGCATACACCACCATGCTTGACATTTTTACATGGGTTCTGAACTCAGGTCCTCATACTTGCAAAGCAAGCACTTTACCAACTGAGCTATCTTCCCAATCCTTTTTTCCTTTTAAATTGTCCTATCCAGTCACTTCATCAATGCATGTTTTATTTTAGCATGGAAATAAAACAGAAGGAGAAAATAAAGGAATTTCATAAATTCCAGCACAGACACATTTTAGTGAGAGCAAAATAGCCATGTCTGGTGCTGGATGGTTGAATTATGGCATCTTGGCATAGTGAAAATGCACAGAGATTTTAGCTTTGGATACAAATGCCAAAAAAGTGCCTGTGGTCTCCACTCCTTCCCAGAAGGCATACAAGAAATGGACATTGCTAGTTGAGGCTTACTCAGAGAAAAAAAATTGTTAATAATAAACAAGAGTAGGGTGAAGCACACATACTCACAACTCTAAATCCCAGTATTTCTTCCTCCTGCTCTCTCTCTTTGCCTTCCATAATTTACAATTCCTGTCCTACTTCTTCCAGCCCCTCTCTGCCATGAACATTGCTTTTCTGCCAAGCTTCCCATTTCTGTTTACCTGCCTTTCAGCCAAGGCCTGCTTTTACCTTCCTTGCTTCCTACATTCTGTTGTGGTAATAATCTGTCTTCTTTTGCTGTTCTTTCTGTGGCCTCATCCCTGCCACTCCCCAACCTGGATTCTGTATTCCTCCTCTCAGGTTAATCAGACCCTGTTGGAAGATGGGCCAAGTGTACAACAAATGACATCTTTGACATCTGGCAGGCATGTTCATGCCCAACTCTGTCAATTCCTGCCTGGTGATTGGGCAAGGTCATTTAGCTAGTCACCTCCTTGACAAATGGGACTTAAAATAGCCCCTTTCTCAGATAGTTCTTTGAAGATTAAAATATCCACTCACTGTAAAGCATAGTATTTGGCCCATAAAAGTACTCAAATACTAGGTGTTGCTATTACTATGATTAGGAGGTAGCCCACATCTGTGCCCACACTGCTCACATGACTACAAATGAATGTTTTCTAACTTTGGCTCTAAGCCAGAGTCTTTACAATGGATTTTTCAAAGCCCTGCACATTCTGGGCCTTCTGTGATCTTTTCAACCTCATTTCCTATGACTATCTCCCTACATGCACATACAGCCACACTTTGTTGCTCACACACCCACATCTGACTTGCTTATTGTTCCTTTCCACCCCTTTACACTTTACTTTTACACTTGCTGCTGGTCTCTGCCCAAAGAGTATCCTTTTCAATCCCCACATGGCTGTTTCCTAAACCTCCCTCATCATTGATTAAGTACCATCATTCCAGGTATGTTTATGCTGACCAGTCCATCTTAAATGATAATGTCCTCCTTCTGTATTCCTTCTCCCTCTTCTTGCTTTTATCCCCTGTGGCATCTACCACCATCTGACACACTATGTATTTTACTTATTTATCATCCGTCTCTTTACCCCACCAAATGAATGTTTGCATATTCTCATTTTATATTCCATGAGGGCAAGAAATTTTATTTGTCAATTTCTGTTTTTCCAGTGCCTAGAATTAGTCCAAGCACACAGCAAGTGCTCAATAAATATTCATAGAATCAGAGATTGAGCCTTAATTCAAATATTACCACCACAGACAAGCTTTCCTTGTTCCTTCCAGACATGGTAGCTTGCTTTTCTATATTCCTGTGGTACTTAATTCATTCTTCAATTAGAACATTTATCACATTGTATTTTTATAGAAAACGTGTTTAAAGCTTTTAAATTTAACCAGATGCTGTAGCCCAAATGCACATTTCATTTAATAGGCTAAAGCCTCCCATTGCAGATTTGGCTGATTACAAAAATCATAATCTGAGTGTTTGAAAATTGCACCACATCATGTTTGTTCTGTGAGTTATCCCACAAAAGTAAGCCCAAGTTTGTGAGAATATTTTAAAAAGCAAATTGGAAAAATAAACCCCAACGGAATGTTCTGCATTTTAAAATTGCTGAAACGTTGCTATTTGCTAGCAAACCAGGAGACCTTGAAAGGCCCCCCTTCTGAGCCAATCAGCTGAGTTACCAATGAGGCTGATGGATGATCTGCAAAGACAAGTGATCACAAGTTAATACTGGAAGAATAAGCCTGTGGAGCTTATGTAGTGAAAGTCAGTATTGCAGAAACAAGCCTGCCCTCCTTGGTTGTGATGAGGGCTTTCTGAATCTTGGAGAAAATATTATCCATCAACTTTTTATTTAAAACATTTATTATTTAAAGCCAGAAAGCATCGATGTACCCTAAACTTTTTCTCAGACCTATGGGAAGAACTAATAAGTCTTCTTATGTTTCTGGGTTAAAAGACCAAGTCTTCATACTAGGTCATGTATTTCACATCCAGAACTACCAGCTCTATCAGCTATCAGCCCATGTTTTTCCTCACTGTAGTCACTTGGAGTGTGCAGCATACTCTAAATCATTAATAACCTATGCCTTCCATATCCCATCATTCACTATCATAGAACACATTGGTGGGAGACGTGATGTGCCCCAGGGTGGCAGAGGTGACCAAGTGGAATATTCTGTATGTACTGGGAGGTGATAATGATCTGAGGAAATTCCCATCTGGGGCAGTGATGAGGCTCATCCCTATGAGTACTCTTGAGCCTGGACAGGCCTCTGTGATGAGAAGGTGCCTCTGGGATGGAGCCAGGATTCACATCCAGTCTTGGCTCACAAATTGCTATCTGCTCTGCTATGATATTTTGGATTTCTCAAATCTGAGGCAGTTAAAAAAAAACTCTTTTTTAAGATGACCTTTATATATTACACAGGGATTCATTTTTGGGTGCTCTCTGGCCTAAGGCCTAGGAGAAAGCTGAAAGGAAAATTTTCCAGTTCAATCTTGCTTGTGTGGATCTGGGTGCTGGGACCTGCAGAAGGTTTGTTGACTATTCTCCTGCCTCTGGCTCTGTGCCCTCTGAATTTGCCTCAGAAATCCTGTTCTCCAAACATGCATTTTAAATATTTTAATTTTTTCTTAAACTTTTGTGATGGATTCTGACCTGAAGAGAAAGGGCTTAAAGGCATGGTCAATTCAGCAATGTCTAGGAGGTACTCCCATAGGCCTTTGGTATTCCTAGTACCATTGTAGGGCAAGTCCTTGTTGAATCCCAATAGTTGCTCATACTGTATAAATGGCATTTGATTTAATATAGTTTCTTTTCTTGAATATCTTGGTTTAATCAGAAAAGTCATGTTTTTACAGGGAATTGCAGTTTTTACTATTTATTTCTCAGTCATCATTGCTGAGAATGATCTAAAATGAACTCTTTAAATTGAGGAGCTTCATCTCTGCCCTTATCTGGGTCAAGCATTCTGTGACATTTGGCCCTGGAAAATGTCCTTCCCTCTGACAACTGCTTCTCCTCTGGAAAGTACTCCTCTCAGGGGCTTAACACCCTCCCCCAGGCAAACCCCTCACAGCCTCTTGCATATTTCTCTGTCTATCACTGTGTCATTAAAGAATTTTACCCCAGGTCTTATCTTTCCTCCTGAATGACAGTAACCACATCCTAAATGATCACTCATAATTATTTCCAAATTAATATATAATCTCCAAGTCAGAAAGATTTGATAAGACCAAAACCCTAATATTTCTTTACTTAACAAATATTTAATGAACATCCCCTACATGTGCAGCTAACCACTATAAGTATTTCTCTAGGACTAAAGCACATTACAGCCTTTCTTCCAAAAAGACAACTTAATTTGTAATCCTAAACTTAAAAATGATATTATCCACTTGATCACCCAAGCCATAAAAAGATGACTTTCCATCATTACATACCCTGAACTCACACCCATGTCCTGACATATTCAGTTATTAACTACATACGAACAGTTATGCTCTCTATTTCAAGTGTGTGCTTTCTTCAATAACCCCTTGACCTTTGTCTTCGTGACTTTTTGACCCATCTTGGTCTTCATCAGTGTGCCATCTATACTGCTGTCAGCACCACAGCTTATAAGCAAATTTCTCATTTTCCTTCCTACTTCCAGATCAACTTCAGGAGTAAGGTCAAGTTCTAACATGGCCACGTGACATTTACTTCCCACTCACCCTTTTCACTATGTATTTTGTTCTCCATTCATACTAAACAGCCTGTGGTGTCCCTCAGAGACTGTACCGTTTTTCTGCCTCTGAAACTAAGCATGTGTTCTCTATCTTCCCTCAACACCACCATTCCTCCTTCAAATGACAGTATAGCCTAATGAATAAGCACATGAAACCCTGAAGGCTTTTCTGTGAGCTTTAATTTTTCTCATTATGATTGTTATAAAAAAATCAAATGGGACCTATTGAGTAATTGAGTGAATGAATTACATATTCATTTTATGCCTACAACCTGCCAAACTGTTCTAGGGGCTTTAGATATAAGAATGTCCCACTTCCTCCAATAAGGCTCTGCCTCCTAACTGTTCCACAACCTTCTTAACACCCACAAACCTATGATAGACATTTCATATCAAACCAGACCACTCAGTATCAGAGTGTCTTTTAATTTAGAACATCTTTGGGTAATTGCATCTCTTGGGCAAATAACCAGTCTTTGAGAAATTCTCCTTCCCCCTTGTACAGAATATTTAATAAGAGGGGCCTGTAGAACCACAGATGGTAGGAAAGAGAGGAGCTGCTGATCTCAAGCTAATCCTTAGGGTTTACAAGATCTGAGCCTGCAGAAGTGTTCTGGTCTGACTCCATCCATGGGCACAGGTGTCCTATGCTGGGCCCTTCAGCTGAACTTTCTCTTCTTAGAGGTGGTCTTGGCATTGTAGAGCTTCCTATGAGCTGGTTGTTTCTCTTATTTGGACTTCATCCAAAAAGTTCCACCTGGTGGCCTTTTAAATGTCCCTTTTCTCTTGTGATGAAACCCTGTCCTCCACTAGGACCATAAACTCAGCTCTTCGAAGTACCATCTCCTCAACTCCTGCTTATTCCCTGAGCCCAGGCAGAAACTTCTACTTATCTCAAGCCTTCCATCTCACTAAGTCATTGGTCAGTCTTCACTGGGCTGGGGTGTACCTTGTAAAGGAAGGTCGTCTTCACTGGGATGGGTTGCATCTTGTTAGGGATGGAGGACTTCACTGGGATGGGGGCTGTATCTTGTTCAGGAAGGAGGTCTTCATTGGAGTGGATAACATTTTGCTTTGATAGGAGCAGGTTTTTGAAAGACATTCTTTAAAAGTTGTTATTTCCTCAATTTTAAAATGTGAAATGATTTTTACTTGGTATTTGAACTCGTTGATGTCTCCCTCCAGGACATGAGCCTGGAACCTGCAAATAGGAAACTCTGCTTTATCCTATCTTCATCCTCTTTATCTTACATCCAGTTGGGTCTGGAAAGGGTGGACTTAACCTGCCCTCTTCCTGCCTTTGCCTTTCTGCCCTTCCCTGTATTGTATCCTCCTTCCCAAAATGGAATTTGTCCTCCCTTTTCCCAAAGGCTACACTGGAGAATGGCAGCCAGGTAGTCTAATTTATGAAACAAGGAACGAAAACACATCTGTTTAATATTTTCAAATTATTACCCCTGTTACCCCTGCATCTCAGAGGGTGATCACTGGTCTCAGGAGCTCTCTGGGTCCCTTTATAGTAATATGGCTTAGAGCAGCCGTAGAGGAAGATTTACAAGGGCTGGCAGATACCTCCTTCACCTGACTCACTACTCCTCCCCTTTTAGCCCATCAACCACATTCTTGGCCATCATTCCCTCCTTCATGAGCAGCCTAGAAACAAAGTGGAAATGTACACTCCACAAAACTAGTGATAAAAATTTAGTACAATGAACTATATACTCAAATTCTGACCAAGTTAATCCTCATGATAACACTAAATACTTGTAATATATTTCAATATATGATTGTGCAAAAGTAAGCTGTGTAAGACAGCCCCTACTAAGAGGGCAGAGTCTGAAAGCATTGAATAATTTGATTTATAGACTACTTCTTTCAACTTCAGGCTGTTCCCAAAGAAAGCAGGAGCTTTTGTGAAAAATAAAAAAACTAGTAGAGAATTTAAAAACGGTGGGTCCAAGTAAAAGAAATAATATGCAAAAGTGTGGCCTTTGGTATCAGTGACTGCACTCATGTCCCTTTAGCTCATTGTATGTAAAGCATGGTGTGTGTCTCTTGTACCTATGTAGGTATGTATACCTTATTAAGTCATAGGTCAGAATTGGATCCTGAAGGTATGGGAAAAATATATAAACAGATTCAATGAAGGCATCAGTTTGTGTGCTGCGAAATGACTGGATAAGCAGAAAATACAATTATTAAAATAACTACCAAAAAAAAAGAGTATAAAACAAGGGGGAAGGGTAGACCACTTGGTAGAGATGATCGTTACCATCTGGCCTGTGAAACATTTGATTCCAATTCCAGAAGCTTGATACCAGAAATAACTTATAACCAGGGACATATGCTGGAAAATTGTCAGGAATGACAGAGTTTTGTTTTTAATATCTGTATCATAAAACAGTGACGCTGATAAAGCAAGCAATGAGGAGTGGTGGAGTGAGCCATAGCCAAGAGCTTCTAGCCTCAAACACTTGCGTGGTGACTTTCCCCTCCCAATTCTTTCTGTCCCTGCACCTGAGGCCACTTCGGAGAGAGTCCTTTGGCCTCTTGAGGGGAGAGCCCTGGGCACATGTGGGGTCTGTTAACATCCATAGATGTACAGTATTTCAATTCTATCTATAGCTTTTTTTTTCACAATAGTATGTTGGATGTGCTTCTGAAATACTTGATTATTTCAATTTGCAATATGACCGATTCATGTTCACCACTGGTAAAAACGTGTCACTTTGAAGTTGCAGTGCACCACTTCCTGTGTGAGCTTCAACAATTTACTTAAACCCTCTCCTTTGACTCATTTTTCAAACAATAGAACCTCAGTTACAGTCAGATCATTGCACTGAAACAGAACACAGTGTCCGGAGAGCTTCCAAACACGAAACGAGGTGGTCACTTGTTTAACTCACAAGGGAGTAAAGGAGATTCGCGGGCAGTCGGGAGGCAGGATGCAGCGCATGCGCGTGATGCAGGCACTCGGGAGACTGAGGCAGGAGGATCGAAGAAGAGCGAAGACAGAAAGAAGACAGAAAGGAGAAGTCGAAGGGGCACTTGTAATGGTGATGCTCCAGAGTGGTGCCTATATTTAAAATTAACGTCTCTTTGGAGATTTTTTAAAATAGAAAACCTCTTAATCCGCTGTCTCGTCTTCAGGGTCTCCGTTCCGGCCCCTCTAGAACAGGCGAGACCCCTTCCCCGCCGCGACTTTCCCGGAGAATGCTCCCTCCGGCGGGGCGGGCGGGCGGGAGTCCTTTGTGCGCCCAGGCTGTCGCCCGGGGAAGAATCCCGGCTCCGGGATGAGTTAGCGGGTTGCCCGGACGACGGGCCGGCCACGTGACCCGGCCGCGCGCTCTGACGTCGAAGGGGCGGGGCCTGCGGAGGGCTGGAGGGCGGGGCCTACGGAGGGCGGGGCGGCGCGCGGGGCGGCGGGCGAGCGGCGAGCGGCGGGCGAGCAGGCGGTGCAGGGTCCGCGCCGAGCCGGCGAGCAGCGAGCGGGAAGCCGAGCACCTCCTCCCCAGCAGCGCCCCGTTGGTTCCCTTCCTCGGGAACAGTGCGCCAATGCCCGGGCCGACCCAGACCCTGTCCCCAAATGGCGAGAACAACAACGACATCATCCAGGATAACGGGACCATCATTCCTTTCCGGAAGCACACGGTGCGCGGGGAGCGTTCCTACAGGTAAGGGCCGGCGCCGGGGAGCGGCGGGCGGGCGGGCGGGAGGGCCGCGGACATCCGCCCGTTATGTAAGGCGCAGAGCCGGGCTCGGAGCGCGCCGGCCTCCGGGCGGGCCGTGCACCGCGGCTCCGGGCGCACGGAAAGCGTTCTGTGAATAGGCTCCGCTGCGGGCGAGGTCTGCCTCCATCTCCGCTTGCAAGCACGCACACACGCCTGCACACACGCACGCACGCCCCGGGGAGACAGACGGACGGACGGACGGACGGGGCGCTCCCTTTCTTCCCCTTGAGAATGGAGAACCACTGTAGGGAGCTGGGCTGGGGCAGGAAAACGGGACGATGGCGAGGAAAGCCTGGGCGCGCGACCTGGAGAGCGTGCAGGAAAGATGGAATCCTCTAGGTTCAGCTGCAGTCGGGGATGCTCCACCGCCAGATTGATGGAGCTTTGTAAGAATGACGCTCGCTGATTGGCTCGAGGACTGACAGCCGAGGTCACCGTGTCAGACATTCGCCAAAAACGTTTCCTTCGAACCCTGGCGTGATTAGAAAGACCCTGGACTGCTATAGATCTGAGAGAAGCTGGGCGCCGTTGTTGTGCATTTTGAGTTTATGGCCTCTGCATGGGTGGGGATCCCTTCCTTCTAGGTACAGTAGAAAGGTAATTCCCCGTATTTTGCTGAGGTCTGATTTAGGATGGGATTGGTCATTGTATTGTGAGCCTTTTGATTAATGAGTGGCCTGTAAGGCAGGCATCATTTTTACATTAGCATATCTGGCAGTATGTTCCCACAGATAAGCTCATTAAAATTGTTTGCATTGTTTGATAAGGATAACAATGTAATGGAGAATGCAGCTAGGGTCTTATAGCTCAAGGCCAGACTTCCAGGGAGACTGATAGCTTCGGTCATATTTCCTCTGAAGTTCTTTTGTACTGGGCTAGTTATTTTTAAATGTTACCTTCAGAACCACAAACAAAAGCAGAAGCGCACATACCTGTATAAAGCATCCTCTCAGCTAGGGAGAGACCGGAAATATATTTAATTTTTGTTAAAATGAAGCCTTCATCTAAACATTCAGATGGTATTTTGGGCAGAATATTCTATGTGTACAGATGCTGCATGGCTTAAATAGAACCAAAAGTACTCACTTCCTTTCTCTTTCACCAGAGACACACACTGTTTGTTGACTCAAAAAAAAAATTATAAGCAACCCTTGCCCTGTCATCTCTGGCAGTTACATAAATACTCAGAGTTAATTTTGGCTGTGCCCATGAGGTCACCAAGTCTCATGCCTTATGGTTCCAATGAACTTGTTGACATGGCATCCTTACAGATTTCAAGTGCTTGTTCTCCTAATGTAAACCAAAACTGACCCACAACTTCTGGGACTCTGCTTTTGGGGACCCTGTAATTAGAAAGTTGGGTCTTTCTCTCCTTTCTCCACAGAGAACATCCCAAAACCTAAAAATAAAATTTTAAAACCAACAGAATTGAGTCTTTTCAACCTTACTTATTTTGTACTGTTCTCATTAGCCATATATTTGAAGCCTTCATTTTCTAAGTGATATAATTCATGCTATGTAAGTAGTTGTTGCATTTAGGATGGCATACAAATTTTACCAGGTGGGTTAAAGGAAGTTGCCTTATTGGGTTTTGTTACTCATGGGAAACAACTCGAAATGGCAGTGAAAAATCTTTGACAGAAAGATTAAAATGCTACCTTTTTATGATAAAGTTTTGCTTTAAAATGAAATTTTATTTTTCACTTTAATTCAATACAAGCTGTTTCCATTTGCTGAATTATTTCTCCTTGCTGTCTAATTCTCCACTGAACCTGAAATCATGAAATAATGCCTAAAAAACCCAACTAACTTTTAGTAAAAATTACTCAAGTCAACAAGTTTTCAAGGCACTCTGACTTGTCACTGCATTTGTATTTTATGTAATAGGATTACTGGGTACTGGGAAATACCATAGGTTAAATGAAACAGGAAGGCTCCAAACTTGCATTTGTATTGCATTATTCAAATGATGGACTTGGTGACAGACACATTGGATATTTGTCTTGGTCTGCTTTCTTTCAAAGTAGATGACCAAGGTAAAATAACTACTGCTTTTTTTTTTTTTTTTTAAATTTTGAGGGACCAAGAGAAGGAAAAAATGTTACACATTTTTAAATCCAGGAAGCATTCTATCATGATTTAGCCATTTAATTGCTGAGGAAACTTGAAAGGCAATTTGATAGCCACAATAGAGATTTAACCAAGTAAAAGTTTGACCTTGGCTATAGGCCTTGAGTAACCCTGAACAATGAAATGAACCTGGAAGTTCTCTCTGGAGGGCCTTGTTGTGGCCAGGGGACCTGGCAAGACCAGAGGTAATTATGTTCTGGCTGATTCAAGGACTTCAGCAGGCCTTTCTCTCAGACTTTATTTTCTACCTTTGCTTGGTACATAGATACATAATCCTCAAAGAGAAGTACTAACTTCCAACTCTGAAAAAAATAATTTCTTAAAAGAGCTATGGGCTGGGTATGTAGCTTAGTAGTAAGCACTTGCCTACCCTGCACAGGACCCTGGGTTCTGTTCCAAGCACCACCACCCCCCCACACACACACAGCTATATAAATATAGGAAGAATGCTGTTGTTGCTGAGGAGGGACTCTTTCAGGAGCTCTGGGACCACACAGGGAAGAGGAGGAGAGAACACTTTGAAGGGGAGGATGGTGCTCTTTTTCCCCAGGGGCCTCTACCATGCAAGCCTGTTTGTGTGCCAGATAGTCCATGTTTCCTGACCTAGATATTATAAGTCAGTTACCTATGAGTGTAAACAGGGCCCATTTTCTCAGCTTGGAGTAGAATAGGTGACAAATCATTTTTGAAATTATTGTGCAGGTCGACTAGATATTCCAATGAAAAGAGCAAGCGCTAGAGTGACTCAGTCAAGCCAAGAGCACACATTACTACCACTCATGTCCCCTGCTGTGAGATCTCAGCTTCAGCCTCAGCCTCCTCACCACATTTAGGGGCAGGTAGAAATCCATATATTTTAAGAGCTTCTTAAAAAAAAAATAATAAATGTGGTGAAGGCCATCTGAGGTGACAGTGTTTAATTCACAGAGTGATGAGTCGATCTGTGGATCTCCCTGGAGAGAATCCTCCCAAGAGCTCTGTTCCATGCAGATGCTAGTCGGAAATGAGATTTATTAACTGGCCTTCTGCTCACCACATCTTCATTTGCATTCTCCAGGCTTTGAGAATGAATGCATAGAGAGGACTGTCTCAGGATGTGTGTTTGAACATACAACTATAATAGCACATGTTTTTGGAAATCTTTTTAAAAAATCACTTCACCCCAGGAAACGAACTGTAAAGAAAGGCAAAACTAAAATGTAAGCCCAAAATATTGACCTAAAACCATCCAGCTTTGCATGTTTTTTTTTTTTTTTTAGTGAGCTGTTGTTTAGGAAAACAAAGAAATATCATTGTGTAGATCTGTCCAGTAGGAGCTGTAATATGTAGCTCACTTTTATCAGAATGTAGGCCTCAGATGATAACCCCACCCCAATATCAGCTAAATGCAGCAATCCTGTCTCCATCAGCTATGTGTGATTTACAGTTAATATTTTCAAAGGAAGTTTTCAAGAAATACTGGTTTAATCTTTAATATTTTTCTGAGTGTTTGTGAAAATCAGAGGATTAATTGATGCCGTGTGAAGTGCCCAACTTTGGAAGCAAGTACCACAAAGCCATCTCCCCTACCCCTTTGGTGCCCAACTTTGTCATTTTTTTTTCTGGATCTTTCCTTAGAGCTTATATGAGTGAAATGGCCTTCCAGATAGGCTATGGTATCTTAACAGAGCAGTGGTGTGAGAGCGTCCTCTGGAATTTAGAAATTTGACTGTGTCATAAAACATCTTTTCTGTGGTTATTGGGACCTCTTAATGCTGTGAATAATATTTCCTTAGATTCAAGGAGGAAGATATGGGGGGAATGATGTAGTTGGGAGAATTCGATAAATATTTGATTATCTTTGCTGGCCAAAGTAGGTGATAGATGTTCCTTCAAGGACCTTGCATCCTAGAAGTCTGAGGTATAAACAGCTGATTTTGTAGCAGATTTACCTTGCTGTCAAGATTTTGCTTAGTCTGCTTACAATAGTGGTTTGCATTTCCTGAGCATACAGTCAAAGTCAGAAAAGATAGCCTCAAGGCCAGAAGGCTGTAGGAAGCTATAAGACACTGTGGGAAACCAAATATATCCTTGAGTAGTATGGTCTTTAGAATCAGATGGAATTTTTATTGACTTGGCCTGCTGCATATTGGACACTTGTGGAAATAAGGCAGAAACACTGAAAGCCAGGCAGGGTGATAGGGACTTGGAAATAAGAAAACACTGGAGGCTTATTACGCAATAGGATAATGAAAGCAGGTTCATTGAGGATGGATCTTAGTGTGGAAAAGAGAGCAAAGAGGAAAATGTGCTCTGGAGCCCCATCCTGCAGGGAACAAAGATCCTAGTTAATCCTTAATATGCCCTGAAAAAATCACAAGACTCCCACTGTGCAGGGATGGGGCAAAGTAGATAGATGTTCCCTGACTCAGGGCATCTGTCCCTGTAGAGAAGCAGTGGATATGCTCTGCTTCATACAGGACTGATGCTGGGAGCACAGACACGTTTTATATATCCAGACGCCCCCTCCAGCCCGCAGTATGATTAAAGGGTAGCTCCTGTGGAGCACTGACAATGTCCCGATCCTCCATGCTCAGAGGTAAGGTGCCTGGTGTGAAGGTTGCTTCCTTGTCTGTAATGCTGTAACATGGACAGATGTGACTGAAGCTTGGAGTACTGCCCTAGAGTCATCATCTTCATGGAGGCCCCAGAAGTGATGGAACATTTACCCTAGGTAAATTGTTGGTTTTTAAATCTTTTCAGTTTCTTTTTTTTTTTCAGTTTTACTTTTAAGAGCAAATTGATTTGCACCTCTCCTATGAAAAAGACCTTTTCCCACAACAAACTGTTAGAATATATATGTTAGAATAGTTCCAAAAGCCAGAGATTGTGCTACATGCCTGTAATCTGCACTTGGGAGGTGGAGGCAGGAGGATCAGGAGTTCAAGGTCAGTTTTAGCTCTGTAACAAGTTTGAGGCTAACCGGAACTATATGAGATCTTATCTCAGAAGAGAAAGAAAAATGGTCTCAAGCTATTTTTTTAACCTGTCTGCCTCTGTAATACAAATACTAAATTGGATATGCTGTGTTCAAGACCATTACATACACAGTTCTGACAACTTTTTCATATAACATTCCATGCACATCCCATTGGTACCCTATGAGCATTGGTTCTTAGCGCATCTTAAAATCCTAATTGTTTATTTTTTTTTTTTACCCTTTTTAAAATTTCCTAATTGTTTATTTTAATGTCTCGGGATTTTGGTATTTATTCCTCTTTTGATAGAATTCTTCCAAAATGAAAGGCTACAATTCATGTAGACAGAAGACAAATAATACTACTTTTGTCTTAATGAATCAATTGTTGTTAATTGTATCTATATGAGCATAAATTATCAATGAGGTAGGATTGTGTGAGGTTTATAGGCCAGTAAGAAATAATTTCTTAGTAAGTTAAAAAAATTATCTGTACATTTTTCTTGTCAAATCTCCTCAAGTTAATTAATTAGGCTTTTTACTCTCTTGAGACAAGACAGGCAGTCTTAAAGCATCACCCCCTCTCAAGGAGCAGAAGTTGGAAACAGATGTGTAGGTTATCAAATAGATGTCAGCTTTTATTGATAGTGTCTTTTAATGCTAGTTAACAAAAATATGGTGAGCACACAGTCTGTTGTTTCTGCAGCAAGCTTGGTTCCATCAAGTAAAATGACTGGGCCAAAAGCATCTGATTTTGATCATGACTTTGGAATAGAAAAGGACTAGAATCAGAGCTATAAGAAGGAAAAGTATGTTATATTCATGTGTGCATATGCACCTGTGAGCATGCAAGTAACATGTGTGTATATGCTCCCGTTGTAGAAGTTTATAAAACAGATCCTTTTCCAATATAATTTTTGTTGAGTGATTGATTTGCTAGTGTGTGTGTGTGTGTGTGTGTGTGTGTGTGTGTGTGTGTGTGTGTGTGTGTGTGTTGAGAACACCAGGGCCTCTTACACTGCAAAATAACACCAGATGCTTGCACCATTTTATATTTGGCCTATGTAGGTGGCTTGGGAATTGAACCTGGGCCAGCAGGCTTTATAAGCAAGTACCTTTAACCACTGAGCAATCTCCCCAGTCCCAAGCATGTACTTTTGATATCAACTCTATATTTGCTAAAATTATTGGGGCCATCTGTAACTTTCTATAAGGCAAACCTTGTGAAAATGTAACTTGTAATTGTGCATAGAACGCTGCATGTGGTGGTGTTCGCCTGGAATCGCACCATTGGTGATGCTAAGGCAGGAGAATCTTGAATTTGAAGCCACTTGGGCTATATAGTGAGCATGGAGGCCAGCTTGGGATACATAGTAAGAATCTGTCTCAAAAATAATAAATAAATAATTGACCCTGAAGTGCTTTTGTTGCTGTGAATGTTTGATCCAGGTTTCCCCCTCAAACAAATGTGTTCTGAATGCTTGATCCCCAGCTGATGGCAGTTTGAGTATTGGAACCTTGTTGGAGCTGTGTTGTTGGGTGTGGGTTTATTGGGGTCATAGCCAGCTTCCTCTTGCCTGTGTTTGGCGCACTCTCTTGCTGCTATTGTCCACCTGATGTTGGCCAAGAGGTGATATCCACCCATTTGGTCATGTCATTGTTTTCCCTGCCATCAAGGAGTTTCCCCTCAACTCTGTAAGACAAAATAAACCCATTCCTCCCATCAAGCTGCTTTTTGTCAGGTTCTTTGTCGCAGCAATGAGCGAGCTGACTAAAATAGTTGTCTAAGCCTAAAATGACAGTGCACATGAGCAGCACACTGCAGAGGCCTGCCATGCTTTTCTTTTGCTTCAGTTTGCCTTAAAAAACATCATCAATTCCTTGTTCTTTATTCAGTGTCACCCTATCCTGGCAAAGCCCTGGGAGGTAATTCCTCAAAAATGCCAGAGGCATTGACACGTCTGGGAAGCCGTTTTCTGTTCACAGTTACACTTTTGAGTATAAACAGTGGCATCTTCATTTGTAAGTGGTGCCCCTCGAGGTTTTCATTTGGTGCCCAACACGAAAATGCTCCACTGCCCTTGTTCACCCTCCACTTCAGGATACCCAACATGTTTTCAGCTTGCAAATAATCAAATTTTTTAGGTAGCCAGCATTGGATTTTACACAGTTGATATGTAAAAAATTTAAGCCTTCTGTATACCAATCTTCATGTGGGGCCCTTGAAACATGACCATAAATGATGCAGAGTGAATCCACACCCCCAGATGCCTGGACAGTAGCAGGAGAGACTGCCTGGTAGAGGGAGTTTCGATGGAGAGGTACCCACATTTGGCCCTGGGAGTTCCTAGACTTTTTTTTCCTGGGATAGATATGATTGAACTTGGCTCAGTTGACTGAATAAAAGTAATTTTTGTGGTGTTGATGAGATGGCTCAGTGGTTAACAGCACCTGCTTGCAAAACCTGTTGGCTTGCATTTGATTCCCCAACCCCCATGTGAAGCCAGATACAAAGTGGCACATATGCATCTGGAGTTTGCACTGACAAGAGTCCCTAGTGTGCATGTGCACACACACATACACACACATGCAAATAAATAAAAAAAATTTTAAAAATATTTAAAATAATTTTGTGACTTCTACACAGATACTTTCAAAGAGCAAAATGATCACCCTATAATTTTTTAAGCTTTCAGATTGAACAGGTAAATAAAACTATATTTGAGTGTGTGCATTCCCTACTTGCTTTTATCTCTATATATGTTTTATTAATATCTCTGAGGCCCACTTAGAGCATTGTCAAGTGACTTTTGTGGTAGGAAGATCACTTCTCCTTTACAAAAGTCACTAGCCCCATGTGAAGACTAGCTTATAGAAGGAAGTTAGCATTCTAAAGAAAAAATTTGGGCTTAAAATTTTAACATTAAAACAGCTGTGTAAAATCCAGTGTTGGCCTATCTTTTTTGATCTCTCAGTTTTATGATGTATGTATTGGCCATCATTTGGCTAAAAACAGAACAGAAGGGCTGGAGAGATTGCTCAGCAGTTAAGGTACTTGCCTCCAAAGTCTAATGACCTGAGTTTGAGTCCCTAGTAGCCATTTAAAACCAGATGCACGGAGTGGCACATGCATCTAGAGTCCATTTCCAGTAGCTGGAGGCCCTGGTGTGCCCATTCTTTCTCTCTGTCTGTCTTCTATTTCTCTCTGCTTGCAAATAAATACGTAAAAATATTTTTAAAAATTAAAAATACAGTACAGAACTTGGGTCTGGAGGTGTGGGGTGACCTTCATCTATGATGAGATGTCACCAGGATTGGTCATGACTTCTCAAAATATTCATGGACTCACTGAAGTCACGTTATTTAATGCAAGTACTATTTATTTCTCTCCTCATCCCCCCTTTCTTCCTCCTTCCAGGGTCTCTGTAGCCCAGGATAGATCACTGTGTAGCTATGTAGCTGAGGGTGAATTTAAACTTCTGATCTCCTGCTCTGCCTCCCCTGTGCTGGAATTACAGAGTGCCCCACCACGCCCAGTTTTATTCAGTTCTGGGCATCGTGAATTCTAGGCAAGCACTCTACTAGCTGAGCTCATCCCCAGCTGTTTGCATTTTGTTCAGGTTAGGTTTTTTTTTTTTTGGGGGGGGGGGGGGGGGCGTTTGGTTTTGGTTGTTGAAGCAGGATTTTGTGCAACTCAGCCTGACTTCAAACTCACCCTGTAGATGAGGCTGTTCTTGAACTCTTGATCCTCTTGTGCTCCTGGCTGGGCTCTGAGCACCATGAGGACCATTCCTACAGCAGAGCACCCCCAAGGTGCAGAGGAACTGTGTTTTTCCAAGGTCTTCCTGGTTTCACATATCTCCCTTTGTTTCAATCTCATGAGTGCACACCAAAGAAGCCGCCTGTGTTGTTTCTGGTGCTTTGTCCAGCCTGCTGGCTATGCCCCTCGAATCTTGTGCTCACTGCAAAATAATCCTAGGTGAGGATTATTTCTCAATATTTTTTTGGCCATTTTGTTTTCTTATTGATGGAGTACCTGCTGTTTGGGGCCTGGACACTGTAGCATGACAGAGAATCACCAGTGTTTCAGCTATTCTTACTGCTGTCCTCTTTGCTCTGCAGATCCACCTAACCTCCTGCCTTGGGGCAGTTAAAGAGCAGTATCTGCTCTTCCTGTAACCTCCAGAGCCAGTGATGATGGCCGGGAAACCAGCCATGGGCATGCAGCCCGCCTCTCTCTCTGGGAGGCAAGCAGCTTACTCTATGCCAACTAAAACACAAATAGGAGAGCTTTGCATAGGTTACCCTCACCAACCTTGAAGTAAACACGCCTTGGACTTTGTGACCAGAAAGGTTCTGTGAGGAGAGGAGAAAGCAGAGGACATGAGTATGTCCTGAAGAAACAAATAAGAGCTTGTTGGGGTGAATGGAACAGGCCTTCCCACCCACCTCTTTGTCTCTTTCACCTTTCACTCTGGGCAGAATAATACTGGCCCCCAAAAGTTCTTCTCCAAAGGAAGAAGAAAATGGGGAGCTCTGCATAACCCTAGACAGGGTGTCATCCCAGAAGCGGTGGGGGGAGGTAGGGAGGCTGCACTCCCAGGTCTCTTTCTGGGACCTGGAACTCCTAGTAAGTCATGAAGTATGTGGTGTTTGGGAAGCTGATTACTCTCTTCCTGGCATTTTTGACAGGCGCATAACATTGTAATATGGATGAGTAAGATGAGCCCACAAGGAACAGTAAATCTGATTCTGGCTTCTGCTTCCTCAGCGCCTGTTGAAAAAACAACTCTACGTCTAGATTGCAAAGAGGTCCTGGGCCAGAATGGGGTCCCTCTTCTGCCCCACATTACAGCTGTGAAAGGGGTGCTCAGAGTGCCTAGGTGGAGATAAAGCCTAACTCCAGATGGGGCTTCTGTTTTCGCACCCAGGTCCATCCCTGTCTCAGATCTACTCAAACTTGTCCGCCTGTGTAAGCCTCATGTTCCTAGTGTCTTGTGGGAATAGCAGGATCAGCTCTGTGGGGTTTGGGCTGCATGAGATGTGGAGCAGAATGGAACACAGGCTGAGCTGGTGCAAAGTCAAGTCTAAAGAATGTTAGTTAGCTACTGCTAATGTTTAAATGTGTCCTTTTACCTAGCTTTCTAAGCCACACTCTTTTTGTCCTGAGTACCTGGTCAAATACCTGGCACATAGCAGATGTTTATTAAAAATTAAAAAATCCAAGCTCAGGGCTGAAGAGATGGCTCAGCAGTTAAGGCACTTGCCTGTAAAGCCTAAGGACCCAGGTAGTCAGGGAGATGAATGCTGATGCTCAGCTAGCTTTCTCCTTATTCAGTCCAGGACTCCAGACCATAGAATGGCACAGCCCACAGTTGGCTTGGGTTTTACCACCTCAGTATACATCACCTGGAACATCCAGCACAGTTATGCCCAGAAATTTGCTTCCATGGTGATTCTAAATCCTGTAAGGTGCACAACTGAGATTAACCACCACAACATCTCCCACTACCCAACTCTGTTTTCATTCTGTCAGTTTGGCAGGATTGGTTAGTTGGTCAGTCTGTGTGTTGTAGCTATTTTGTTCTACTGAGGGTTGAACAAAGTGTCTTGCCCTTGCTAAGACACTGTTCTACCTGTGGGCTACATTCCCAGCCCTCTTTTTTATTCTTACAATGTGGTTTGTGTGCATGTATGTATATGGGTGTATGTGTGCCTCAAGGATAACTTTCAGATTGAGTCTTGCTTTCCATCTCATTTGAGGTAGGGATTTATGTTTTTCACTTCTCTCTTTACAAGCTTATAGGAAATTCTCCTGCCTCCACCTCCTCATTTCTTGCTGTACGTGCACTGGGATTATAGGAGCACACCATAGCTTCCAGCTCTTTACGTGGGTTTTGGGGATCTGAACTCAAGTACTCAGAATGCAGCAAGCACTTTATCTACTGAGCCATCTTTCCAACCCCCAGACAGGGTCTTATTAAGTAGCTCAGGCTGACCTGGAACTCACTCTGTACCACAGGCAGGCCTCAAATTTGGGGTTCTCCTGTCTCAGCCTCTCAGGGATTACAGGCCAGGTGCCACCAGACCTAGTTTAATTGGTTGGTTTTATTGCTTTAGGTTTGGCTAAGCCCCTAGGGAAAACCACCACTAATGGCCTTTAGAGACTGGTAAGTAAGAGGTTGCCTTACAGGGACAGTCCCCTGAGTGAACTTGCTATGTCAGGGTGGGCACACTTGGCCTCCAGCATCTGTTCAGAAGACTTCCAGCCCTAAACCCAAATTCTTTACCACATTTTTCAAAATCCAAAAATTATAAAAGGAAGTCCCTTCTGACTTCACAAACATCTTAGGCCTCCTGAACAGTTTGTGACTGTAGTCTATATCATGTTTTTCATTTAACTGTCAACCCTGTAGGCCAAATTTTAGGTGAATTGCTATCTTCTATGAAAGCAGCTCTCTCTCTCTCTCTCTCTCTCTCTCTCTCTCTCTCTCTCTCTCTCTCTCTCTCTCTCTCTCTCTCTCTCTCGGCTACAGATATGGGTTGTCTGTGTTTGGTTGAGCAGGAGCCGGTTGCAGCCTCTTGGGGGGTCAGTGGACAGCTAAGACTGTTCTTTTGCTTTAATTGTAGCTGTTCTGTGAAAGGAAGCCAAATGTTATCTGACAGGATGTCCTGTGATTCCCTTAGTGTGCAGTGGCCAAGGACAGCACGTTTTTCTTTAAATAATGAAATGGACTTGTGCTTCCTTTCCTGTTAGCCAGAGAGCCCAGACTGGCAATGTCCATTTTGTCTTACTCTCTAGTAAACAACTCTACCCCACAAAACTACCTGAAGACACACATTATGTAGAAGGTTTTATCTTTTTATGTGAGCCAGTGATAATTTACTCACTCTTAGCATTTAAATAACAGTGCTATTGTCTTGAGATAACAACCCAAAAAAAACAGAAAAATGATAAGGAAGTTCTTAGAACTTAATACATATTAGGACAGAATTCTGGAATCAGGTATATTGTGATTTACCTACACAGTTAAATACAATATATGTGAAGTAGTGAAAGAAAAGTAAGAAGATTATCACAAAGTATAAATATCTTGTCATAGATTTTGAGGGCTTTCCTGGGTGGCTTAGCCTGTATATATCCATTCTCACTGGTGGACGGTGGAAGTCTGCAGGCAAGGCTGGCAGTGCTATGCTCCCTCTGAAGGCCCAAGGAAGTCCTTCCTGAGTTTTCCTGCTCCAGCAGCCTCATTCATTGTTTGGCAGTAGCTTTACCACTCTCTCATCTTCTCTCAGCTGTAGCAGTGACTAGAGTTTTGCTCATTGGCATGCTCAGGGGAGATCCCGTCTTCCCTGTGGTCTGCCCAACATTCTCTGGGGTTGAGGGTGGGCTTGATGTCCAAGCTGATCAGTTGCTAGCTGAAGAGTTGAATAGTTTAACAATGTTTGGCTCCCCTTTGAACATTTCGATAGTCAGAATCTACTTTGGAAAGAATTAACAGTATAACAGTATAGATAGGACTTGGAGGGTGTGGATATCTTTTCCCCAATTTACAGTCAAATTCTCTTTAATATATTTAAATACTAGTCTATACTGTACTCATCTCATTGATAGGCTCAATTTTATTGGTATGTCATTTTCACTGCCATTTCAAAACTTTCTCGTGAGTTCAAAAAATTTTTTTATCATAGTGTAAATATATGCCTTTGGCTAGGGACCAGCCTTTAAGAGTGAGATACCAAGTTGTTTTTCTTTTTCTTTTTTTTTTTTAAAGATTATTCTAAACATATAATCACAATACTAGTCTGGTCTTCTATTAGCTTTGACACAATTATAAGCTATAAATTAGATGGTCTCTGTCCATGTTGGGTAATCTGCAAAAAGTAAATGGGGAGACATGGGTACACAGTATGTAGTAACCAGAGCTGTGAAATGTGGTGATTCTTAAAATACTAGCATGCTTATATGTTACAGCTGGCAGGTTCTCCAGCCAGAAACCGTTCCCAGCAATCAACTGAGTAACTAGCCACCCAAATGTCGAAAGTTCAGGCTTTTCTTTCATGGAAACATATGTTCAAAAGTCATCTTGGCTGGGCTGGGGAAGTGGTTCAGAGGGTAAAGTGCTTGCTGTGCAAGCCTGGTGATTGGAGTTTAGATCCCCAGCACCCACCTAAAGCCAGATGCAATAGCACACATTTCTGTAATCCTCTGTGGGCACCTATGCCAAGATGGTAGGTGAAGACAGAAGAGTGCTTGGAAATCCTTGGGCCAGCTAGTCTGACATACGCAGCAGTGAACAGGAGCCTCTCCCATAAACAAAGTGGAAGGTGAGGAACAATACCCAAGGTTGTCCTCTGTCACATCAGCAGTGTAGAATGAGTGCACCCATACACACTAATATACACATCTATGTATCTCTTTGGGAGTCTGAGGCAGGAGTATCACAAATTCAGTGGATACCTGGGGTGGAGACTGGGCAAGGCCAGTCTGGGAAACTTAGTGAGACCCTGTCCCGAAACCAAAAACAAAAAAATAAAATAAAAAAGAAGGCTGGAACGTACCTCAGTAGTAAAGCACTTATGTAGCATACTCAAGGCCCTGGGTTCAAGTCCTAGTTCTAAAAAATAAGTCCTTAATAAAATTTTAAAATACTAGAAGCCCTTTGTAATTCTTTTTCTCCCCATTAACTCCCATGGAGCATGAAAAAGAGCAGGAAGTGTTTCAGTTGAGAGCAACAGCTTCAGATTCAGTCCTAAGTTCAAATCCCAGCTCTGTTGCTTGAACAGCCATGCCTGAGCAAGTCTGAATCATTTCCTACTAATGGGGTGGCAATAAAAGTGGCTCTTTTGTGGCTTGTTGGGAGGACAAGGTGAGAAATTCATGGGAATGATTTCCTCTTTCACTGGAAAGTTATAATAAATGCTGCTGTGATGTGTCACCTCATTCCGCTTTACCTGGGAAGAAAAGTTAGCCCCTGTGTGTGGAGGCACACAAGCACCCAACTTTGCCCAGCCAGTTCATGGGAGCTCTGGAATTAGAAGCTGGTCCCTTGAGTTCTAGAAGAGAGCTCTCCTGAAGCTGCAATGCAGCTGTGCTCCACCACGTGTGGAAAATATACCCTACTCACTGTCTTCTTTCTGGACACAGAAGATAAAGCCCTTTAATTATGCATCCTACTTTCACTTCCTCCTCACTGTCTCACATAGTGCTGGGGACATAGAGGGACAACTGCTACATGGTATGATTTTGAGCATCCTGTGACTTTCCTTCCCCATGATACTCTTGCAAAGATGCAGATATTTGACATTGATTAGCAGCGCACCCAATAAGTGCCAGACATTGCCTTACACCTTGGAGATCCAGCAATAAATGAGACCTATGGCCTAAAGTACCTGCTTTCCTGTGGCTTACATTCCAGGCCAGGAGGTGGTGGGTAGACAATAAACCAAGTGGATAATGACAGGGCATTCGTGTCAGGAAGTCAGGACTGCATGAAGTGAGAGGAACTGGAGAGGACACCTTAGCAAGTGGCAGGGAGGGCATTCCGGGGGAGTTGGCATTTGAGCTGAATCTGAAGCAAGAGATGCTGCACAGTGTCACGCACAGGAAAGAGCTTCCCTTCTCCTGCCCAAGCCTGCTGCCTGGTGCTGCCACCCACCATCGTTTCCCATTATGAGAGGTTTAAAGAAGGCTATGAGAAATCAGAACCACCAGTACACCAAAAAGCTCAGAGCCAGATGTGGGGACCCCTCCCCCCAGAATGAGTAGATCCACTATAGGACTTTGCCTGAAATAGAATGTTCACTTCAGTGTCACACCACTTGTGTGGACTAACAGTTGAGCATGGCCACCCACCATGGGTCCAAGATGCACCCAGGTCCTGAAAGGCTGGTGGGCTGGGGCATTTGGACCCTGACTGGAAATCACTTGGGATCCTGGGAGAGAGTGAAGGTCTGGGAGAGAAGGAACCAGGCCAAGTGAGGCTGGGAATGTAAACAGAAGGCATATGGTCAAGGAGTAGTGGAGGGGAGGTACTGTGAGCCGAGAGGGGTAGGCGGGGTGCTGGCAAAAGTTGGTGCCCTGAGGACACCAGCCAAGGCTTGTGGCATGGGAACAAGCTCTGGGTCATTGGAATTATTTTCAGAACATGGGTAGAGCCACCCACTGTTTGGAACAGATGGAAATTTAGGCATATATAATAGGCTGCTTTCTGACCATATAAAAAAACGTGTGTGTGCGCGCGCGTGCTTGCATGTGTGTGTGTTTGTGTGTTATGCATGTGTGTGCTATATGCAAGTGTGTGGTGTGTGTGGCCAGAGTCATTTACTCTCATATGTAGTTAACTTTCATTCATATCTTTGCACATTATGAATGCCACAAAGAACTTTTTCAGAAGTCTAAAATTTCATCATTTCTTGGATAAGAGTCAAGTTTCCAATTCATTTCAGGGCTGTAGCTATTGACTTAATTCTGAGGGGTTTTTTTTTTTCCCACCCATATTTGCCATTTGAAAGTTTTCCTTCCTTCCTTTCTTCCTTCCTTTCTCCTTCTCTTTCTTTCTTTCTTTCTTTCTTTCTTTCTTTCTTTCTTTCTTTCTTTCTTTCTTTCTTTCTTCTTTGTTTTTCAAGATAGGGTCTTGCTCTATCCCAGGCTGACTTGGAATTCACTATGTAGTTTCAGGGTGGCCTCTAACTCATAATGATCCTCCTACCTCTGCCTTCAAGTGCTGGCATTAAAGGCATATGCCACCACACCCAGTTGAAAGTTTTTTTTTTCTTTTTTGGTGAATAGCCAACCCAAGGACTATGTGTAGAAGACCCCTAATGAAAGTACTTGATTAAGGTTGTTATAAATAGCGATAAAGATGCTATAAAAGCAAGGAGACTTTTTTTTCTTTATTGTCCATGAGTTACATTGTTTAGTGGGCCAACCATGAGTTGTTATCCCCAATTCCCCGTTGCCCCCCTTCCCCATCCCCAGTCAGCTGGATATCCTCCTCCGTGAGCCTTCTGTATCAGTCTTTGTGGTAGGGGACCATGGATAGCCCAGTCTTCAGCCGGGTTCTCATGACCCAAGTGTGTTGTTACTGAGGATTGCCAAGTCTCTGATATTCTCCCCCACGACGGCTCTCACAATCTTTCCGCCCCCTCTTCCGCTCAGTTCCCTGAGTCGTAGTGGGTGAGTATTGAGGCTGCTTTAGTGTTGTGAGCTTAGGGGTTTTTGTGTGTGATTCGTTGGTTTCTGTCTCACTGGCTTATCTTTTGTTGATTGAATGGCTATGGCTGTGGGTCCCTTGTTCATCCAATCATTCTCTGTGGGGTTCCATATGGATCCTCCCCCGTATGACTGTGGTGGCTCATCTCATGCCAGGATCTCGGCTTTCTGCCTGTGGTCAGTTGGTAGGGTTATATGGGTCACAGCTCCCTTGCTGTATCCTGAAAAATACAAACACAATCTCCATCGGAGAATGAGGTCAGTATCGGTTAACAAATATACAACAATCTGGATTACCTAGCTTCTATTTTTAAAAGCCTCCCCGGCAGTCACTCGCATAGTGCATCTTTTCTTGGGAGACCAAGAGTATGGGATCCGGTGCATATTGCCCTGAATCCCCGGTTCCAATCAAGGGTTCCCCCTCACTGAGTGGAATATTTGGCCGAATTTAATAGCTGTTGATTGTCTCCCCCAGGCCCAGGCTCCTCCATTGCACAAGTGCTAAAAGCAAGGAGACTTTTAAGGCAAGTTGTAGGATCCCTTGTTAGACATTTAAGCATTTAAGCCATATTATTTTTAAATAAAATAATACATAATAAATCAATGTTTTAAAAGTAGTAAATTTTATCAAAGATTAGGCACCCTAAAAAGATTGATTTTTCTGTTCACCTTCTCCAGGAAGTGGCAGTGACTAGCCCGAATTATGACAGTCAGACTTAGTGGAACTTGGCAGCTGAGAAAAGCCCAGCATAGGCAAGGCAGGCAGCACAGCCCTCTCCTGAAACTCAGGCTGATCTAATGTTTCTCAAAGCATCTTTGGGTGAAGGTTCCATCGGTTGGTTTCTGGATTAGTATGGAACTACAAATGCCTAGTTGTGAGGGAAAATAGTGATCTCATTATCTGTGTTTTAGTAACATGCATGTGTGTCTTACGTCTTATCACCGGCAGTGTTAACATCCTTGTGTAAAATCAATCCTGAGCCCAGGCCTCTGTTACCCCTGGAAGCCCTTTGTCTAACCCCATGGCAGGACCACAGAGCCTTGTAAAAGCAAAATGAGTGTGTGTACACAACGGTGTGAATGTGTTACTATATGGAGACAGTATGGCCTCCAAATTCCTAGCCCAGCTCTAGGATCCACACATACGTCAGAGTGAATGCAGAGTTTTCAGTGAAACTCCCCACTTTTTGTCATCTCTCTAAGAAGACTGTGTCTTATCAAGAGTTTGCTTTTGCTGACACTCTCTTCGACTGACCCATCTTGATCTTAGTCCCCAAATAAACCCTTCCTCCCTCCCTCTTCTCCCCACCCCCATTTAGATCACAAATAAAGAAGTGATGACTCCAGAACCACCTGGTATTCTTCCTGTGCTGAGAATGCTGGGATCCTGCCCCCCTGTGGCATGGAGCTTAGAGAATGAATGCTGCCTGGCTGAAAAGCAGGGAAGCTTCTGTTTCAGGGGACACATTTGCATCGTCACTCCCTACAGTTACCCAGTTCTTTACTAGGCATGGCCCTGTTTATGGTCAGCCTTTTGTTCTAGGAGAGCCAGGAAGGGGGCCTATGTGTATTGTTACATGCTTTTCAGAGGATAATTCACACATTTCAGTGAAACAGGATCTCTTATGTACTCAGGTGTGCAGCCTAGGATGCTAACAGTAGCACTGGTCTTTGGGAAGAGGGTTTCTCTCTGCCTGAATATCTTGGTCTGTGGGCAGAGGTACACTTGTTTTTCCTTAAGTATCTACTTTAAATTATTTTAGAAAAGTATAACTTGTAAGAGAAGGATCATTCTGTCAGAAGCTTGATAAATCTCTTAAACATATTGATGGATATCTAGAAGTGTTTATGAGATACCTACTTTTATTAGAATAATACCAAAAAGAGCTTTCTGCATAAAAAGCCAAGTACATTTGAAATACTATTGTCTCCCCTTAGCTGGTTTGTAAGAATGGGCCCACTTTAACAATTCTAAAAACTTGTAGCAATTCTAAAACTTTAACCAAAGAATGCTCTATGGCATGAGGTTTAACAATGTGGCCTTAACAGAAGCCAGTGTGAGGTTGGTATAGCTGAGAAAGAAATACTTGCAGATGGGACTGGGAGATGCTGCACAGTGTGAGGGCTTGGTTGTCCCTGAGTTCAGTCACCTGCACCCATGTAAACAGCTGAGCATGGCCACACGTGCCTATAACCCCAGTCCTATGGGAAGCAGAGACCTGGGAAACACTGGGGCTTGCTGGTCAGCCAACATGACTGAAAAAAAAATGGCAGCTCTGGGTTCAGTGAGAGACCATGTCTCAAGGAAACATAGAGATGAGCTAAAAGAGGACGGCACCAACATCTTCCCCTGGCTTCTGCATATATGTGCACAGGGTGCACACATCTGCCCACACACACCAACATCCTCCCCTGGCCTCTGCATGTATGTGTACAGGGTGCACACAACTGCCCATACACACCAACATCCTCCCCTGGCCTCTGCATGTATGTGCACAGGGTGCACACATCTGCCCATACACACCAACATCCTCCCTGGCCTCTGCATGTATGTGTACAGGGTGCACACAACTGCTCATACACACCAACATCCTCCCCTGGCCTCTGCATATATGTGCACAGGGTGCACACATCTGCCCCCACACACCAACATTCTCTCCTGTTCTCTGCATGCATGTGCACAGGGTGCACACATCTGCCCATACACACCAACATCCTCCCCTGGCCTCTGCATGTATGTGCACAGGGTGCACACATCTGCCCATATACACTAACATCCTCCCCGGCCTCTGCATATATGTGCACAGGGTACACACATCTGACCATACACACCAACATTCTCTCCTGTCCTCTGCATGCATGTGCACAGGGTGCACACATCTGCCCATACACACCAACATTCTCCCCTGACCTCTGCATGTATGTGTACAGGGTGCACACATCTGCCCATACACACCAACATCCTCCCCTGGCCTCTGCATGTATGTGCACAGGGTGCACACATCTGCCCATACACATGCATATACACATATGAGAAACAATACAGACGAGGAATGCACCTCTCACCTGTCACACATGGGAATACTGTGAAAGAAACTCTAATACCTGTTCCATCTTTGGTAATTTCCAGTATATTCAAACAGTAATTAAGGCATGTGAGTTAAAGATCCTCATCAGGGCCTCACAATCATTATAAACTCACAGAAATAAGTTTCTCAAGTGAAAACAAATATATAGCATTCCTTGGTAGGTTTTTTCCAGTCTGTTCTTTGTTTCATCTGAGTAGAATTGAGTGGAACATGTATTGCATGTTTTCTTCTTAGAGTCTTGATGATGGTGGTGAGGGAATTGCTGAAAATAGAGTTTGTTCTGAGAGAAGAATGCCACTACAAGTATTCTTTGTCAGCGCAAAATAGGTGAATGGAGTATACTGCCTTGGGGTGGGTAAAATTACCCAGCATTTCATGTGAAACTTGAAATTCCAGATGGAGTGTAGGCTTCTTTAGAGAGGAACATATAGAAGGTGACTTATGCCCAAAATGTCTTTTAAGGTTCAGCTTCAAGATGGGCTTGGGGGAAAATCAAAGCCAAATTGGGCCTGCGCACAGAGCAGCAGAAACTGAGTCCTCCACGTATGGAGGGCTGCTCTCTTGCAGATGGCCATGTCTAAACTTGGGAAGCCTGCACACCCAGTCTTTAGTTGTTAAAAAAAAAAAAATCAAAATAGATTCCACATGCCTCATTGCCCAAATTTCTTAAATCCTTCATCTTTTATTGACACCCCCAAATCAGGATGAGGATCATAGGACACCTGAGCCTGTCATGAACCCTGCTTAGGGAGGCTTGTGACACTGGGTGCTTCTCCAGGGAGAGAGCATGAATGTGTAAAGCATGCTGATGATGGTCTGTTTGCATGGGATATTCCAGAGAACACACATAATGCTAGCAGTGACATTTTACGTATTTGTTTAATTTTGAAGAGACATACCTTGGGAGTAGTTCATAAACCTTGTCCATTTTGTTCTTGGGCAAAATCATAGACTAGTAATTGGATTTTGGGGCCTATGACTAGTAAGGTGGTAGAATTCATATCTTGATTTCCATGTCTAGGACTTGCTAAGACATTTTCCATGCTTTGCTCTGAGGGCTACTTAAGTCTCATTGAATCACGGAAAATTCCAATTGCTTTAGTAAGCAAATTGTGATGTCTCATTTTGTGTGGCTCAGAAATTACTACAAAGCATAAGTTCTCTCCACCCAGCCCACTATCAACTGTTAGCACAGGGTGAGTGGGGAACATGCAGTAGTAGCACATTGGCCTGATACTTGAGGCTGTCCTTCTCTGAAGTCATGTACATCACAGCAGTCACTGTCCATAAGTGTTCCAGAACCATGACTTTGCTTCCTGGAGATATAAGGGTATGTGTGTGTGTGTGTGTGTGTGTGTGTGTGTGTGTGTGTGTGTGTGTGTGTTCCTCTTTTGAAGAGGAAGAAGGTCCCAGCCACCGGTTCCTTCCCTCACTGAGCTGTTGACCAAAGTGACCCATGAGGTTCCAAAAACAAGACAGAATTCTGTCAAAGCTCTTGAGGGCCCTCCCCAGGCCTGAGGCAAAACCCTGTTGCTGAAGAAACCACAGAATGCCATCTATCAGCATTGAGAGACCCTTCAAGGTCCAGAATGGTAACCAGCCCCCAGATGCCAGTTACTGCAGTGCTGGAAGGCACTGCACAGGCTGCCAGGGGAAGCTGATCAATGACAGCTGGAGTAAACAGAGACCACTGGCATGAAACACAGTCTGCAGCCATGAGTAGGCTGACCACACCTCCTACTGGGAAAGAACAGCGAACCAAGAAAGGAGCACTAGTGCAATGGAGAAACCTGGGCCTGGGGGAGACAATCAACAGCTTTTAAATTCGGCCAAATATTCCACTCAGTGAGGGGGAGCCCTTGACTGGAACTGGGGATTCAGGGCGATAGGCACCAGATCGCGTACTCTTGGGCTCACAAGAAAAGATGCATTATGGGAGTGATTGACGGGGAGGCTACTAAAAATAGAATCTAAGTAATCCAGAATTCTGTGTATTTGTTAACCTATACTGATCTCACTCTCTGATGTAGATTGTGTTTGTATTTTTCAGGATACAGTGAGAGAGCTGTGGCCCATCTAATCCTACCATCCGACCGTAGGCAGATAGCTGAGATCCTGGCAAGAGATAAGCCACCACAGTCATATCGTGGAGGATCCATATGGAACCCCACAGAGAATGACGGGATGAACAAGGGACCCATAGCCACAGCCATTCAATCAACACAGGATAAGCCAGGGTGACAGAAACCAACAATTTTCGACACAAAGACCCCTAAGCTCACAACATTAAAGCAGCCTTAATACTCACCACGACTCAGGGAACTGAGCGGAAGAGGGGGCAGAAAGATTGTAAGAGCCATGGTGGGAGAGACTATCCAGAGGCATGGCACCCCTCAGTAACAACACACTTGGGCCAGGAGAACCAGGCTGAGTACTAGGCTATCTATCCATGGTCCCCTGCCACAAGGACGGATCCAGACGACCCACGGAGGAGGATATCCAGCTGATTGGGGATGGAGGAGGGGGGCATCGGGGAATTGGGAATAACAACTCATTGTTTGCCCACTAAATAATGTAATTCAGTATGTACAATATATATATATATATATATATATATATATATGTATGTATATATAAACAAAGTTTTCACCTTCCTAGAAAGACATTTAAATATTCACAAAACAGTACAAACATATTGTGATTTTTTAAAAATTTATTTGCAGGTAAAAACATTGACGTTCAATTCATTTTAGAGTAAAACACTCAGATTTGGTGATCCAGGACACTTAGTGTGCATCTAGACCCAAAGTGGTCATAAAACCAGAAGGCAGGCACATTTGGGTAGGGGCTGGCAAAAGACAAAAATCTATATTCCTAGAAGTATCTTGCTGAAATTTGGAAGAAAATAGATTGTAAGAATTTTCCAGTCAGCATGAATTGTGAATAGAAATTAACTATACCTGTTGTAGTCAGCTTACTCTGTTGCTGCATAGAAAGAACCCAAGCAAAAACGGCTTGTGGAGGAATGGTTTTATTTGGCTTACAGACTCAAAGGGGAGACTCCATCCTGGCAAGGAAAATGATGGCATGAGCAGAGGGGTGGACATCACCTCCACCACAGCACTGCAAACAATGGCAGGAAGGTGTGCCAAACACTGGCAAGGGGAAGCTGGCTTATAACTCCCATAAGCCCGCCCCAACAACACAGCTTTATCGAGGTTGTAAAACCCAAACTGCCATCAGCTGAGGATTGATCAATCAGAATATATTCATTTGATTGTGGGGGACACCTGGATCAAACCATGACAATACCCCATTGCTATTAATTTGGAACAGATATTGAAGTTATTTGATGGAAGGCAGGCACATTTGGATGGGGGCTGGCAAAAGACAAAAATCTACATTCCTAGAAGTATCTTGCTGAAATTTGGAAGAAAATAGATTGTAAGAATCTTCTAGTCAGCATGGATAGTGAATAGAAATTAACTATACCCCATTACTATTAATTTGGAATAGATATTGAAGTTATTTGATGTGTTATTGGTGTTTTGTTTCAGGAAATGGTGGAAATATTCCTAACCTTTATTGGGTGGCCCTACCTTTTGATCTGTCTGTGGCTTGAGCTTTCGCATAAGTCCCTGCAGCATTGCTGGGGACTGCAGGTGTGTTGGAGTTTAGGATGGTGAGTCTGGTGACTTATTAACCAGAGGTCTGTTTTTCTTGCCACCAGCAGGCCTTAGTGCACTCCTTGAAGGTTCCTGGCTTTGTGTATTTAGATTAGGTCAGTTTGTCCTAGGGTGGAGAGTGTTATCAGTAAGACCTCAAAGGAAAGTGTGTTCATTGGGAGCCTGCAGCAACTGCCTTGTTCTCAGGGATTCTTTGAAATGCAACTGAAACTCTTACCTGTCCTTCTGTTGTATATTTCTTTCTCTTTTGTGACCACAAACAATTTTTACTCTTTCATAAACATAGATATTTGTGTCTTCCCTGCTCTGAATTTTAGTTTTGTTTTTAAATCGCCTTGGTTTGCTGTCACTTAGCATAATTCTGGGCCTTGACAATTACCTTGGATCAATCCATCACCTGGAAATGTAAAGGCTTTTTATTACCACAGGAAGAAATCATTAGAAAAGTGCATTGACTGCCAGAAGTTATGCCAGTAGATTAAAATTACATCAAAGTTCAAAATATTTTAAATTTTGAATTATTTATCCTTACTAAGGTTTTATATAATTTATATAGGTGATAAAAATTTGATTATATTTTAAAGAAAATGCCTTTCCTTAATAAATTATAGACTAAAGAAAATAGTGGAAGTTACTAAACAAAAAATAAAAGAACTTTTAATAATGTAGAAAGGCAGTATTCATGGTCACATATCTGGTGTTCTAAAGCCAAACTACTTTTTTTCCCAAATCTTTAGGAAAACAAAATTTAGAGATAAGGGTACTTTAGAAGATATATAGATGTATGAAAAATTTATCTCTGCATTTATAAATAAAATTTTCATTTAACTGTGACAGTTTAGAGTGACTGAGATCCCAAAAATAAAGAACAGAAGTATTCTTAGACTTCTGTTTACAGTCTCACCTATCTCTTGTCATACCTGAGCCCCTCCCTAGAGTGGTCCCCTTTACCAATCAGCTGTCTCTCTGGCTCACCTAAGCCAGAGGATATGGTTACCTGGAGAAGGAAAAATTGTCTCTTTTCCCTCATGGCTGGCCAGCAGAGAGACTCCTAAAACTCCAGGCTTTTGGTAAGACTCCCCTAGTCTCAACCATAGACTAGGGGGACCTCTTCTTTTCCACATGACTTTTTTCCTCATGATGGGAATCTCCAATATTTTCCCTTCTTAATATTTTCTCTTAATAAAATCTCTCTCTAAACCTTACCTTCTGGTGGTCTGTAATTTTATAGCCTGTTGGCAGAAGGTACAGAAGACAACCTGGGACTTGGAACTGGTATCTGAAGAGAGAACAGAGTTGTATTTTGAGTCCTGAACTTTTGTGCTTGACACTGATGTCAGGGAGATAGTGTCAAAATTGCTTGAAAAAAATGAATAAAATATTAAAAAAACTTAAAAAAATGAATTGAATTGTAGGACACCTCGTTCATCTCTGGAGAGTCAGAAAACAGTGCAGACTGTCTTCATTAATTTGGCAGAGACATGCTTTAAATGTTGTTATTTCCCAAGTGCAAAGGAAGTTCATAGCTGTAATACTTATATATACATGGATCTTACACAATTATGACCATAAAGTTATATGACAAGAATCCAGCTACTCTTAAGTTTTAAAGTGCATTGGGATTAGCAAGGAACCCCAAGTTTCCCCATTACAGAACACTTTGAGGTAGAACAGTTTTGGTTTTTTTGTTTGTTTGTTTGTTTTGTTTTGCTTTAATAAGAGTAAATAACTTCAGCACAACTTTCAAAAATATTTAGATTTCTGTATAAACCCTATAAACTATAGATTTTGTTATTCTATCTAGCCATGCTTAAAATTATTATTTCAGTATTGCTAAATGCACTCAGCCACAAAGTGAATCAGGCCCTGGGAGGAATGACTGGTTTTCAGAAGTAGGGAAGGTACAAGTGGACCCTGGAAAATCTTGTCATTCCAGAAAACAAGGACCAAAGCCACTAAGACCTTGCCAGAGAAACAAGAGGAGTGGCCAGCTTGTATATGAATACACAGATTTTGTCCGTAAGGATAGAAACTGCAATTCATCGAAACAGATCAAGTTTCCTAAAATCCATGACTTTATAATTGTACTTCACAAAGTAGAACCTCATTAGCCAGAGAATATTAGGGACTAACTCATCTTTTGAGAAAGAATTGGGTGTCCTGCCTTTTGTGTATGATCTGAGCCTCAGTGTACCTCAGAAAGGAATTTATTTAAATTGACTTATTAACGTTGGGGTCAGGTATGGTGGCTCACACCAGTAATATCAGCACTGGGGAGGCATAGGCAGGAGGATTGCCACAGGTATGAAGCCAGCCTGATCTACATAGAAAACTTCAGGCCAGCCAGGACTACATAGTGAAATCCTATCTATTAAAAAAAAGAAAAGAAGCCAGCCACAGTAGCACACATCTTTAACCTCAGCACTTGGGAGGCAGAGGTAGGAAGATCATTGTGAGTTCAAGGCCATCCTGAGACTACATAGTAAATTCAAGGTCAGCCTGGGCTAGAATGAGACCCTACCTTGAAAGAAAAGAAAGGAAAACAAAAAGAAAAAAGGAAAGAAAGAAAAAGCTAACAACAAATTTGCTTAATAATGAGGTGAATCTTTGTTTAGCACATTACAATCGAAAGATATTTTGATACTTTAGTTGATGAATGATGAGGAATAGGGAAATGTTAAAAGTCTTTATTTTCTATAATTAAAGCATTGTTTTTCTGTAAGAGTAGAATTTATTGAATTATTCCAGCTAATAAATCAAAGACTGAGTAATAAACTGTCAGTTTGGATCTAGGCAAATGGCTAACAACATGACACAGTTAGGCACTCTATCTTCTGGTGTACATCCTCACTGCATGGAGGAATCTTCTACCAACTCCCCCATTTAGGGTTTGGACTGCATGAAGTCACTAAGTCTAATCATGGTGTGTAGGAAAGCCTGATAGAGCAACACATTAGACCACACCAGTGGGACAGACTGCAAAATCCAAGAACGCAGTTCCCTCAACAATATAGCAATTTACGGGGCAAGACTAGAAATAAAACCTGTAGTAAAGAATGAAAGAACCTGCCACGGAAACATAATGTAGGACCCTTTTGTGAATCCATCTTTCAAACAAACAAAACTATAAGGCATTGTAATGCTTACTTGATAATATTAAGTAATTATATTCATTTTAACTATGATAATATGTTTGTGGCTTAGTGTTTTTTTAATGTCTTTTAGAAACATGCACTCAATTATTTATAACTGAAATGATTTGATACTTGGCATTTTCTCCAAATAATCTGTCTTGTGGGGTTGGGGTGGGCTTGGCAGAGGGGAGTTTATGGAGTATAACTGAAACAAGCTTGGTCAAGCATCGATTGTTGAATCTAAGAAGTAGACACGACGGATTTGTTTTTGTACTTTCTCTTCTTTTGCTTATATTTTAACTTTTCTAAAATAAAATTTAATATATACCTATATTATATGTGAATATATCCATATTCTATATAATTTATGAAATTGTCAAATTTTAACCAGACTTAAATGTTTAAGTTAATCCTTTGCAGCATGATGTCTGCAAGTACTTGTATTGAAGGTATTGAGTGCTGTAATGTATAAACCTACAAGCTTGCTCTGGTGCACATGGCTATAAACCTTTAGTACCATGTACAGACATAAGGGCAAAAGTGAGACTCCAAATTGTGTTATAAATTAGGAATCCCATAACCTTTTGAGTCTAGATGGAGGAGATATAAAATGGTGCTACATGAAAAATACATGAAATGTAATCTTAATGGCCATTTCTGTGGGAAAGAGGGAGAGAAAGAGAAAGGCTTAGCCAAAGCAGGCCTGCCCTGCTACTTAGGCTTTTTCCACCTATGATCCCTTTTCACCCCAAAATTTTTATACAACCCCAGGTGTATAGTATATAGAATCAGATTGATAACAAATCACAGGGAAATTTATCTAAACCAGTTTTTTTGATGTACATATAATTTTAGCATTTTTTAAAGTTGAAGTCAGGTGTGGTGACTCACACCTGTAATCTCAGCACTGGACAGTCAAAGGTGGAGGAAGCCAGCCTCTTCTATATACTGAGTTCCATGTGCCAGCCAGGGCTACACAGTGAAACCTTGTCTTAAAACAACAACAAAACATTTAAGATGGACGTGACTTTGCACACTAATAATGAGCTGTATGTGCTTGTTTGTGTAACAGCACAATCTACACATACTAAACTGATAGATGCTGCGGGTGATGACGGGAGGAAAACATTACAAGTCTTTGTTTTTTGTAAAGAAGCCATATATTCCTACAAGAGCAGAACACTGTCTGTACAATAAAAACTCATACACTATTGCAGCAGCATTGGTTGGCACAGCATGCTCAGTGCAGAGTGAGCTATGCTCAAAACCAAGGCTGCAGCGCAGGCATGCGATGAAACACAAGCAGACACTGCCAGAAACACCTCAAGTTCACTGTGCATTTGATTTGTAATTAACTTTTGGTGGTTGAGTGTCTAGAAACCTTTTACTGTTTTGCCAATTTTCTGCCACCTCCACGGGTTCAGGACTCCATGTGGAGTCCCAGCCCCCGATTAGAGAAGCTTTGCTCCAGAGCACTACTAGTGACTCTCTCTGATTAAATGTCTCTTATGTTTCTGAGTTAATTTTTCTGTGTGGATCAATAAACTTTTTGTTTGCTTTTTCTTAGTTGGGGAATGGCAGTCAATGTGTATTCTACCTCGATAACCCAAGAGACTATGAGCAGACATGACATCATTGCCTGGGTGAATGACATAGTATCTTTAAACTACACAAAAGTGGAACAACTTTGTTCAGGTAAGGCCATCTTTTTAGTATTTACCTGAAATGTCATTTACTGTCATGAGAAATAATGATTTTATAAACCTAACATGATGCATTTTGTATATGACAAAATATATATCAGTGTGATTATATAATTAAAAGAGAGGAACTCAAGTGTAAGTAACTATATCATCTAAGAGTGTACAGCCATTCTCATGGATTTAAGAGTTGCCTCTTGCTGGCTCTCTTTACCCTTGCTCTGTAATTCTGACTCCTGTCCCCTTTGTCATTCCAAAGCCACCACACTGGAACTGGGCTTGGTGGTACAGGACTCTAATCTCAGCTATTCCCAGAGGCTGAGACAGGAGTATCACTAGTACAAACCTTGTCCCAGCAACAGAGTGAGTTCAAAGCCTGAGTGAAAATTAGCAAGACCCTGTTTCATAATAAAAAGGGTCATGGGAGTGAGAGTGGCAGTGATAAAGCACTTGCCTGCTGTGCATAAGACCCTTGGTTCGATTCCCACACCACAAACAAAGCACTCAGAGTGGATTTTGAATCCACTCAAGGCTTTAAGTTGTTCCCACAGGATCAACTCCAGTGTCCATATTGCTGGTAAAATCCTCTTCTTGTTTCCCTGACAACACCTTCCATTTGCTATCCCATGGTTTTCTTCATGCTTCCTTGCCCCTTCTTTATGTTTGTGTTAAATCCTGTTAACACTTTAAAATTTGACTTACCGACTACCCACTTGGGAAAGAATTACCCCCCGGCTCCATGGTATTCCCAAAATCCTGCCCACGCCTCCAGAATAACACTTGTCATCCTGTATTATAAAGCCTAAAACATGCTACCCTAAGCTACTCAGAGGTTTGTATTTTATTTTTGGTCAAATGCTGGTTGAGGCATTATACCTAATTCAGAGAAGACCTGTAGGAAGCACATATTGAGTTAAACCTGTGTGAAAAATAGATTTCATTTAAGTAATAAAATAGAAGACTGTTATGAATATGTAGATATGAAGGGGTCATCAGTTTTAGCTGAGGCACTGATATGAGATAGTCTTCTGTCTTTCTCAGCAGGTTACATGGGAAAGAATATTCCATGTAATACTGGCAGAATTTGGAAATCCCCCAGTAGTCACTCTCAGATCAGCTCTGAGCCCATCACACACCTGTTTACATGGTCTTTCTTCACCAGGTCTAGACTTGCTCAGGATGCATGTGACATGGCTAACCTCTTCCTTCTTGGTCCCTTTCCCATAAGGAAGACAGTGAGCTTGGCTAGAACCAGTCCATTGCCTCTCACACTGACTGTGCCTGGGCTTCACGCATGAAGTCCTAGTCATGTGACTTAGAAAAGGAGTGGGAGCTAACCAACCAGTCCTTTTCCTTCAAGATAAGCCAGTTTAAGCTGGAAGTGGTGGTCTGTCTATAATCCCAGTACTTGGGAGGTAGAAGCAGGAGGATCAGGATGTTCAAGGTCATCCTTAGTGGCATAGCAAATTTGAGGTCAGCTTGGGCTACATGAGACCCTTCTTAAACACACAGGAAGAAAGAAGTTACCTTAAGCTAGGATGATGTCCTATGTGTGTGTGAATGCATGTGTGTGCCTGTGTGTGTATGCATGTATGTTCTCATATTAAGATGGCCTAAATTACTTTCAGGAGCAATTCTTACTCAACTTCAGACCTTCACTCACTCACCTGCTACTGTGCTGGTCTTGCTGTGCAATGTGAAGCTCTCTGATACTTTATCTTTTATTTGCTGCAAAGCAACACCACTTTGTATTACAGTTATGAAATATTCTATTTCTCCATGGTGACTGGATACCCAGTATTCCTTCAGGAATTTATACTTTGTGCAATCAATGGAAATAAAGTTACAATTGCTATGAGGCAAACACAAAAATGATGTCTTACTCACAGAGTGTGTATTCACCTTTAGATAGAGGGGATGGGGTCGATTAGCAAGGAACAAAAGAAACATAGAAGAAGGGAATAAGGAAAAGAGCTATAAAGAGCATTTCTAGACATAAATATCAAATGCTAAGGAACCCATGAGACATTTCGTAGGCAACCCTAGGAGTTTTAGTAGCCAATAAGAGCAAATTAGAATGTTTTCAGGTATGGTAGTAAATATGAGAAATATTCAAATTCTTTGCAGATTTTAAAAATTTCCCAAAAGGCAAATTCAATAAAAATGTAACAGATATCTTCAAGTATTGGGGTATCTTAGACCTGCATTTACAGTTATTGCTGTTGTTGAGTGTGGCTTCATGAAAACCTGCAGACCTCATTCTGTGTACTATTGAACAGATGGAATTTCCATCGTGACAACATGACAGTTCATCAAAGTAAAGTAGACATAAAGGTTTCTTCTGCTCTCTAGCATGTTTCATGCCGGATAGTAGATGGCTTATCTCATAATAGGTAGATCTTGAGGCTGGGGGGATGGCTCCGTGATTAAAAGCGCTTACTAACAAAGCATGATGGGCCCAATTCAATTCCCCAGCATCCACGTAAAGACATCTACACAAAGTAACCCATGCATCTGGAGTTCATTTGCAGAGTTAGGAGGCCCTACCTTCTTCATTCTCATTTTTTCTCCCTCCACACCCCACTGTGTGTGTGTGTGTGTGTGTGTGTGTGTGTGTGTGTGTGTGTGTGTGTGAGCGCGTCTTTCTCTCTCTTTCTCCTTTCCAATAAATAAACAAAATATTTTAAAATATATTTTAGAAAAAGAAAGATATGTTTTTACTTTAGGCAGTTATTTTCCTAAAAATAAACTGGACTAGGTTCTTGTATGGTTAACTGGGGAGCCCCAGAAAGAGCAGGCATGTGGCACCCACTGTTGACCTTCTAAGTCAGTACCCCGGGTGTGAAGCCTAGAAACCTGCACTTTGTAAACCAACCCATGGTTTACGAAGCATGGGATCATGTGTATACAGATGTGCACAAATAGAGAACAGAGGATAGCCTTGGGTGTCATTCCTCAGAACACCATCCACCATTTTGTTGTTCTTAAGACAGATTCTCTTTGGCCTGGAGCTCATCAATTAGGGATCTCCGTGTGTCCACCTCATCAGCACTGGGATTACAGGTGTGTGCAGCCATTCCCAGCTTTTTAATGTGAATTCTGGGGCTGGAGCTCAGATTCTCAAGCCTGCAAGGCAGGCAGTTTACACATTGCACTGCCTCCTCAGCTCTACAAATACATTTTAGAGAAACTTCAAGCCACTAAAACATGTCTTTTGTAGTATCTTTATTCATAATTTTGTCTTCAGTTGACATTTAGCAGGAAGAAACCATTTATTTATTTATGAATTTTCTTATTTATACCACGTCCTGTTCTAGAAGACATTGAAGTACTATAAGAATGAAAAAAAAAAATGCTATTAACCTAAGTGATTTAACCTCACCATACTTACAAATAGTCAAATTTCTTGAGCAATATTTTTTGAGGGCTTACTTTAACCCCCTTTAGTTTATTGTGTGGTGTTTTATTTTAGTAGTATGCTCTGGAAAACATTTACAAATTACCTTCATATATTTAATCTGCTCACTTTTTTTCTTGTTCAGTATCATTTCTTAACTCCCATTCCTAAAGACTTGAGCCCCAATATTGGGAGTTCCCTTTTGCATTTCTCCCCTGTGGTATTATCCTCCCCTCCCTTTTTATTTCCAGCCAAGCAGTCTTCCTCAAGGTCAGTGTCAAATTAACATCAGCTTTTCTTCAGTTCATGAGGAGCTGAAACACTGCCCATCTGTGGCATTACATCTGCTTAAGGCCTTCTGTCTTTATCACACATCCCTGTCCTTCCATGTTTTACAAAGAGTGTTCAAGGAAATGTGCATAAAGTACAGTGGTAAAGCATTTGCCTAGTATGTGCAAAATCCTGGTTCAGTTCTCAGTACCACAATAAATAAATCCATCTATACATACATAATAGATAAGAAAATAGAACACTTGGGAATGCCTTCAAGTAAGTTGCAAAATAATAAAAATGATTCACTCTTATCTCTTGTTATTTTATGCCAAGAATATGACCTTATGAATTCAATGTTCAATTTTCTTTGAACATTAAATCTTGGTCATACGATTGTATGAATATTTGGATTACATTCATTTCCTAGGGAAAGCAATCTTTAAGTGCAAGTAAAAATATGAACTGTATAAATAGAGGCTATCAATATATATTGTTATATATACATATCAATTACATACTACCTATATTAATGTAGTGATATATGCTGTTCACCTAAATCTGTTTGAAATGGAATCGAGTGGGTTTCCCATTGTAGAATTGTGTTTGAAATATGTGTGCTATCACATTGGTTTGGTTTAGAAATGCTTTCTGTTTGCATTCAATGCTTTATAAAATTTCTAGGGCTGTCATGAGAGGGGTGTAGTTCAAACCAGTTTAGTAGATGTCTTATGAGGTAGTGAACAGGATAATGGACAGTGCTGTGATAAAAATTCCTCTAGGGCTGGTGAGATGGCTCAGAGGTTAAGTCACTTGCCTCCAGTGCCCTAAGGACCCGGGTTCAATTCCCCAGGACCCACATAAGCCAGACCCACAAGGCGATGGCCCTGGTGTGCACTCACTCTCTCTCTCTCTCTCTCTCTCTCTCTCTCTCTCTCCCCCTCCCTCCCTCCCTCCCTCCCTCCCTCCCTCTCTCTCTCTCTGCTTGAAAATGAATAAATAAAATATTTTTTAAAATTCCTCTAAACAGCTTCAATGACTTGAGAGACCTCATTGAAGATGATACAAAAGAGGTGAACTACATAGAAATAGGAAGGGGAGTTTGACAAGAGCAGGAGGAACTACACCTCTTCCTTGACCCTCACCCATTCCCTGCTACACCAATCTTCCTTTCCCTGAGTCTGCATTGTACTGGACTGACTGGAAGCTGCCAAGCCTTCTTATTCAGCAGCCCATTCCAAGTCAGTGCATCTTCCCTCCCTCTTGGGACAAGGGAGCAAACACATGGATGCATCATGCATGCTGGGAGGGCACACTTCCACATTGCCAGTACTCGTGGCAGCTCAGCTGTCTTCCTGAGCATTTGAGTATTTCAATAAAATGTATTTGAGTGAAACCATTTTTGATGAAAATTTTAGGGATTTTTTTCTTGACTGAGTAAAAATAAAAGGTGGAAAAGGATCAAGATTTGAATCTGTTTGAATTTGTGCTTCTCCAAATCAGCTCAAGGTTTGTGTTGGATTGTTTTTCAGGTTTTCTTCCAGGAAAAGCTTCTGAATTTGGGTGATGAAATTGTACTATGGAAGGAAATAGGATTTATAGAACTTGGGTTCACATAGGTGTGCCCATCAGACATGCCTAGGGTTTGAGGGACAGGTCGTCTGGGTATTTTTTTGATATCACCACCATTCCTGAGCCCAGGAGCACATTCTTTGTGACCATTTTTGGCTGCAGATCTGGGCCTGTTAAATAGGTTGATCCCAACCCTAGCATGGTGTCTCCTGTCTGCAGGGACCTGTGTCAGGAAGATAGGTTAGTGATGAAATCAGCTCAGTGGCTAAATTTAGCAGGACTGAGCTTGCTGTCTCTCTGGTGTTGAAACCAAGCCCAAGAATTCAGCATTAGAAAATCAGAGCTGATCATGTCTGTAAGAGGGTGAGCCACCTCAGATGGTGTCTCTGCTTGTTAGAGAGGTCAGCATACTTCAATGGAGGGTATGCCTGTTTAGACATATTGTACAGAGGGCTTTGGCTTGGCTATTTTTATCCCTAATTATATTTGACTCTAGCTAATTATTTGGTCTCAGCATACTAAATAACTGGAGAAGAAAGGGGCTAGAAGTGAAATCTGATGTGATGAGGCGGGGGTAGGAGGCCTAGCCTGAGGGAAACAGTGCCACGGTGGGTAACAGTGAGGTCTCCACTAACATACTGGTAGAACATACCTTTTTTTTTTTTAGGCAGAATATAGAATTTAGAAAAATTTTCCCCCTTTGTAATTTTGTATGTTCTCCTTATCTTGACACTTTGCTACTAGGGATGAATATTATCAGTGGGGCTTCAGGGGGGAGTGGTTGTGTGTTTTTGATTATTGCACTCTGCTAAATCACTTTTTGCAGTGCCAGGTAACTTCACAATCCCTATAAATTCTGCTTTTCCACACATGGACATACTGTCTCTTCACAGCATCCAGCCTTGTCTTCCCCTTCTGTGCAGCTCTGAGCATCAGTGCAGCTTTGTTTAACAGATGTGTTCTGAGCCCATCTTTGGGCTAGGCCCTGGAGACCCTGAGATAAGTTGAGCATGGTTACTATACTTGAAGCCCTCAAAGAACTCTGTATAGCAGGACACTCTGACAAAAGACTTTGGGAGGCCTTGGGGGGTATGCAAAGGAGGAAGTTAATAAAGGGAGTCTCAGAATAGCCACAGTTCAGGAAATGCTGTCCTCCTTCAGGAGCCAGATGGGGTGACTGTTATATAGGAGAGCTTGTGGAGTACTGAGGCCTTTCTGCTGACAGCCTCGGGTCTGGAACCTGCAGCCAGGAACTAAGGCATGGGCTGTATTATGTTCAGTCCTTGTATACAGGAAGCACTTTGTCCTCTAAATTACAAGGGTTTTTCTGATGATCTCATCTCAGGAGTATGTGAAAATTGGTTTAACTCTACTACTTGAAGCAACTATGTGTACATGTGAGCTATCTCAGGAAACCAGTGAATGACAGTCTTGTTTGGGAGGGATGCAACAGACATAATTCCAGAAAGCCAATCTCTAGACTCTCACTGGGTAGGTGTCACATGACTGTGTAGCCATTTGAGGTCAAACCTACACATCTATCCCTCTTCTCTCTCTCCCATTATTTTTAATTATGTTTAATTAGTTTATGAAGTCTAGACATCATTATGGCATTTGTAAAACAATTTGTTTCAGTAGACTCTCCTCATCGCCATCATCTCCCTCATTCCCTTTGAACTCCCCCCTTTACTACTTAAGTGTCACATACATCCTTTATCAGTGTCTATGGAATCTCTCCAGGGTAGTGAAAAACCCCACAAATGAAGGGAAATTAAAAACACAGAGGCAAATGAAAATAGATGCATGATAGATAAGTGAGCCTAGAAAAAGAGCTATGATACTATGGGGTGGGTCTGGCAATGAGTGCACTGTGATAAGAGTTTTAATGGAAGCCCCAGCACAAACTGCATTTATGTGAGGGCCTAGAGCACTGACTCCAAAGCCCTGGAAGCCTTTGAAATGATGTGAGAAGCCAAATACTTGTTAGATTTTAAGACATGTCTGTAAGTCATAATTCTAATTATGAAAACCTTTAGAGAGCCTTCTCTTCTGGTTTTTATCTCTTTTATAATATGCTTATTTAATTTTTGGTTTTGGTTTAAGTGTAATACAGGCTAGGCTCAAACTCAATCCTGCCTTGGCCTTTCTAGTGCTGGGACTAGGAGTACAGGCATGTACGTCTACACGAGCCTAAAACAGCTTTATTGTTTTGCTCTGTCTGTCTGTCTGTCTCTTTCTTCCTTCCTCCCTTGATTTTTCTTTTATTTTCCTGTTCTTTTCCTTCCTTCCTTCCTCCCTTCTCTTTCTTTCCTTTACTTTCCCTTTCTCTTTCCTCCCTCTCTCTTTCTCTCTCTCTCTCTTTCTTTCTCCCTTTCACACTTTTTTCTTTTTGAGACAGGGTCTCATTCTGTAGTCTTAGTCCAGGTAGGCCTCAAACATTCAATGTTCCTGTCTCCCCTCCCAAGTATTATAGGCATGAGTTACCACACTCAGCTTAAAATACTTTCCTTTAATACACATGATGACATGTTTATTTTGAAATTATTGGCCAGGGTCTATAAAAACCAGTATCTTAATAGGCAAAAGTATGTTCCAACATGTTGAAAGTTATTTTGGTTTTTCTCAAGATGTCAGTTACTTCACATGATGCATATGTTCCTCAGAAAACATTATTTTGAATTTGTGTCTCTATTTTTGCTTCCCCTTTTCTTTTTTAAAGTTATTTATTGTTAATAATTTGGTACATTATATGAACAGGTTTTGTGATATACCCCCATTTCCCTCTTCCCTGTCCCCAACCCACTGAGGTCCCTCTTCAGTGTGAATGCTGGAATGTTCCATGCCTTTCCCTCTTCTTAACCCTTTCAATTTTAAACCTCTAAAGACTGTAAGAAGATCAAATTGGTGGAGTTGGGCACATTCACTTCCTCTTATGAGTGAATTTATGATGACTTAAGCATCTTGTATGTTTGCCTCTGCAAAGAATTAAGAAATGGAGAAAGCCTTCAAGTATTTTTCAGCACACAAATGAATATATTAGGAATGTGTTCATACCTGCTTTTTTGCTGGTGGGAAGCCAAGGACCTCATTTTGTTCTTTGGGGTTTCTTTTGTCTTTTGAATCTAAAATGCATTTTCATACATCACATCTGAAGTAGTTCAATTCAGACCCATTCATTTTTATAACCCATTATTTTAGCTAGGCACATAATGTTACTTTTCTACTTTAGGGGCATAATGATGTCAAAAGACCCAAGATTCATTCATATTCTCATTCTCTTACCCCTCTCTTTCCTCTCCTTTTCTCTCTCCCCTTCCTCATCTTTCTTTCTCTCCCACTTTCAGTATGTTTTGTATACATGTTACCTCTTTTTATAACCAACTCATAAGGAACAAGAGTATCTTATTCCTATTTTATATATAAGTGAAAGAGTTCAAAGTGGCCAGGTTGTTCCCAGTGCATCTTGTGTCCTCATGCTGACAGGAATGACCCTGTGTCTATGTTAAGTTACTCACTGTGTGTGTGTTTGTGTGTGTGTGTGTGTGTGTGTGTGTGTGTGTGTGTGTGAGAGAGAGAGAGAGAGAGAGAGAGAGAGAGAGAGAGAGAGAGCATGGGTGTGTTTCTCATTATTCCAAATCCATTGATCACTAAGCGCCTCCTTCCTAGGCAGGTGCTTAACCTCCTCCCTCCCTAGGAAGAGAGGGAAGAGAAAGGAAGTTTATATCCTCACTCTTCCATTACTAATCAAAGACATAAGACCTATTTTGTTGGTACAGGGCACATGTACCTGCACACACACACACTATACTGCACATTCATATGCAAAAAGGACAATTTTTAAATAATCATAAGAAAAAAAGAACCATTTTTCCTAAAGAAGATACTGAAAGAAATACACAGTCCTTTGGGGTCCTTTCTTCTTACCTTCCTTTCCCTCAGCTTGTTCTTCTGGCTACTGCTTGTATTCTCTTCTTTTTCTCTCCAAATAAGATGAAGCACCTCTGAGATTTCTCACCCCATGCCCACTTCAAAAGATCTTTAGCTCTTTCAGAACAAATCCAATCCAAGAAAAAGACAGTCAGAACAATGGCCCTTGGAGATTCACACGTGCACATCTGAGCACACCCTCTACTTGTGCTCCCAGAATGTGCTCCTTCCTCGTCCCTATCTCAGGCTTGCTTGAGCTTGCTTTTACACTAAAAGGACTTAACATCTTCATTTCCTCCTTTTTATGCCAGTGAGAAAATAGAATACACTCTAGAATAATCTTTTGGCAAGCATAGACCCTTCACAAACATGTGCACACCAAAGAACTTTCATTAAAGGATTTTCTGTGTACTTAATTCAGTTTGGGACACATGTTCAGTAGCTATGAAAGCTGCTGATTCAAGAGTTGCCCACTTCCTATCCATTTCTATTTCTTTATTTCCAGATTAGTTTTGTAGTTCCAGCCAGGCTGTAGGATCTAAACTTTCCCATTTAGAAATTCCAGAACTGCGGCTGGAGAGATGGCTCAGCGGTTAAGGCACTTGCCTCCAGTGCCTAAGGCCCCTGGTTCAATTCCCCAGGACCCACATAAGCCAGATCCACAAGGTGGTAGCCCTGGTCTCTGTCTCTCTCTCTCTGTCTCTCTCTCTGTCTCTCTCTCTCTGTCTCTCTGTCTCTCTCTCTCTCTCTCTCATCTCTCTGCTTGAAAATGAATAAATAAAATATTTTTAAAAAAAGAAAAAAAAAAGAAATTCCAGAACTGGCAGCAAAGTAGAACAGACCACATTCCCAGTTGTGTTAGTTTCCCATCATTATAACAAAATACTTGACATAAGCAACTTATATAAAAAAGAAAGGCTTAGTTTGCTTCACTGTTTGGTGGTTCCATCCCATTGGTCAGATTTCTCTGGGCCTGTGATAAGGCAGCACATGGTGGCATGGGGTGGGGGTGGGGATAAAAGCAAAATCATTCAAGTATGGCCAGGAAATGAGAGGGGAGGGGAAAAGGCGAGTGTCCTACAATTCTCTTGACATACTTTACAGCAACCTAGGGCCTCTCACAAAGACTCACCTTCCTCCCAATACCACCCTCTTGGGGACTGAGCCTTTAACACATGAGCCTTCTGAGGGACATTCAAGATCCAAAAACCACCTGTCACCAGAAGAGAAAGCATACATATTACATTGCAAGTCAGTCCACTGTTGGGCTTACATAGCCAGTCCAGTGAAACAGTTCTGTATGGGAACAGAAGAGCTGCTTAGAAAAGGTGATGTGGAAAGCATCTAAGTGTAAAAGGTTTAAAAAAAAAAGACATTTTATCTAGAAAAAGTTTAACTGAAATAGAGAGAGGGTGCAGTGTTTATGTATGCTAAATGCATGTACAGTAGGTCTGAATATATGTTAGGATTTGAGGCAGAAAAACATGGGCAGTAATGCTTCTACTAGTGAACACTGAAGTATTCAAAGAAATGACAGATTATTTCAGCATAAGCATTTTCTCTTAGCTTGTGTGAATCTTCAGCCAAGGAGCCCTGCAGACTTGGTGGATGGTAGGTGGAGTTGAACTGAAATGATAGTATTGGGACAAGGTAGGATCAGGCTGAGAAAGGGAGGATAGTGAGTTTCAGGAAGTTTAGGTATTATTTTGAGGTTGGGCATATGCCTGCCATCAGCTGGTGTCTGTATGCATATATGTATGTGGGCATGTGCACATGTGTAGAGGCCAGAGGACAGAAAACTTTAAATGTCATTTTTCAGTGCTACCTGCCCCCCCTTGGTAAGAAAAGGTCTCTCACTGGTCTGGAGCTCACCACTTAGACTAGGCTAGCTGTCCAGCAAGCCTCAGAGATCTGCCCACCTCCTCCTCCCCAGAGCTTGGGTTGCACACATGTATCATCATGCCTGGCTTTTTACATAGTTCTGGGAACCAAATTTCGGTCCTCACAATTATGAGGCAAGCATGTTACTACTGACTAAGCTCTCTCCCCAGCTCATTCAGAAAATATTTACTGAGTTCTTACAATGTGTCAGGTGTGGGGGTGGGTGGGGCAAGATCTGAGGACCAAGAACTATTCAAAACCAACACAGATTAAACACAGCTAGGACTGATTCCTTCACCTGCAAAGTGCTCAGTGATGTATTTCCATCACAAGGACTCAGTTCTTTTTGTCAGTTTGCCCAGGTACAAAGCAGATACAATCGGATCCCTACCCTGGCCTTTCTCATTGTTAAACACACTAATGAGCAAGGTACTCACAGTGATGCCTGAAGTACTTATAGGCAATTTAGTTTCTACACATTTAAGTTCACCAAGCAAGCAGCTGCAAATTCTCCTACCCTTCAAAGGAAATATTTTTTCTAATTCTTTAAATTTTTTGAGGAGTGTTTTTAATGTATTGCTTATCAGCTTTGTGACATGAAAAATAAAAGCAGTGTCAGAAATCACTGTCAAATATTAGGGCATATTGGAATTTCAAAGCTGGGAACAGAATAACTGAATTGTCCAAAATACCTATTCCTCAGTAGGTAGGAGTTGTTTTTTTATGTTTTGTTTTGTTTTTTTCCACCCTGAAACCATTACATATTTCTGGCAGATAGCAAGTTACCTCTCTTTGTCTCCTCACTTCCAAGGTGTATTCTTCCTTGAGTTCTAACACCCACAGCTTTTATGACCACATTATGTAATAGTAAGAAGCATTATGAATGTGAAATTCCAGCAATTTCCCAATGTTTCTCTTCAGTCTCTGTAAGGAGGTTGTCCTCTGCTTCCACCTCTTCTGGATAACATTTTGTGGCCATTCCTGGGAGAACTTTAGGGAGCTCTGGAAGCCAAGCTCTAATGAAAATGTCGTGTCAATTCTAAAATTAAATATAATAGTTAGAGTTCACGATTAAAAGAAAACAGAAATCCCTTCCTGCTTCTTTCCTTTTTAAGTTCTTCTTTCTTGTATACTATGGTCATGTGACTAGATCCCTAAAGTAAATATTTTTCAGTCCTCACATGAATGTGAGTTCCTTCTAATACTAGAATTATGCTTAGATAACAAAATATTCTGGATTTAAGCTGGTGAACATCAAGGAGTCAGCCCAGAGAACAATGTCCCTTTAACATATTGCATTGTGGTAACTTCTCCTGGGCTCTGTGTAGCCCATGGACCATGGGTGCTATTCTTGGTCTCATGGACTTGCTCTTACATCCAGGGTCTTCTCAGGAACTTGGGGGCTGGTGGGGGGTGGGGGAAGAGTACCCTCCTCCACCAAGAACATTATTGTCATTATTCTTGGTGTAGGTGAGTGGGATTGAGAGGAGTGGCAAAAAGTAAAGAGCCTTTGAGCCCTGTGGGCTAGGGGATGTGATAAACTGGTTTAGATCTGGGGAGGAATATCAAGACACCCGGTCCCATGGACCCTGACCTCTACCCCAGAAAGAACAACCAGTGTCTTGTGTCAAATAGGACTGCAGGGTTTGTGCTGGTTCATTGTCCTTCTGTACTTATTATACATGTGAGTTCACTGAGTGAGTGGTCCAGAGTAATAGCTGTTCACAGAATGAAGTAGGCAATGATTCATGAAAAAAAATCGGAAAAGTTTGCTAGTAATGGGATAAAATACTCTAAATTTAATGTGCTCTGAAAACAGATACAATCTGAAACTTGGAGTTTAGGAGCAGCATTATTTAGGCTCTCTTCTGTGAAGATACCTGCGCTGAGAAACCAGCAGTGATCCCCACAACCTTCCACTTGAAGTGAGCTGCTCCCTACCTGTAGCCTACCCTTATCCAGGCATGCCTTTTACCCTGTGCTCTCATTCCCAAGCTTCACTCAGCATGTCCTTTGAAGAGCCTGTCACATGTCCCCTTCCTTCATGACTTACCACCCCCAGCAGGTGTGAGTTCTCCCTCCCTTTCCACTATGGCTTTCCACTGTCTAAGGGTCTCATGTGCTGGCTTTCTGCCTTCACCATTGGGAATCGAGATCCTTGAGGACCGAAAATGATGGTGTGGATTTGGCTTGACTTTATCTGTTGGTTAAGACTGATAGCTCTGTCTTGGGCTTTAATTGGACAAAGTGTCTCTGCTGCTTAATTTAGCGCTTTGCAGGGTAGCGTTGGTTTATTTTTGATAGTTTTTCCATCTGTATTTCTCTGGTCTCTCTAAAGTTAAGTTACTTGAGTCTTTATGAGTAAGACCATTTTTCCTTGGGAAAGATTTATTCATTTACTGGCTTGTCATTTCACTAATAATCAGTGAGGCATCTCTCTATGCTACCTACAGAAAGATGTTTCCTTAAAGGTGACCAAGTCACCACAACATTTGATAGGAACTCGCATGTCTTGTCAGATTTTTGCCTCTAAGTCAAGCCTTTTCTTCATTTAAATCTTGCTCCTTTATATAGTATTAAAAACAAACCTCCTTATCTCTAAAAGTGGAAAGACAATAAGAACAGATGTGTGGACATACTTGGTAACACATTTAGAAGAACATCCCCTGATGTTACGGCTTTGTGGAACTTTGTTTTTTTCATGATCTTAATAAGAACACTGAGTCTCGTCCAAATGGGTTTCATATGTACCTTTCAAGTTGTTTTTCATTTATAATAAATGCTTTTTTAAAGCCCCCCTTCCTCCTCCGTCTGGAACTCTCAGTTCTAACTTTAGTCCTAGTCTCAGACTCTGGCTTCTGGCACTGCCAGCTTCTGTACCAGGATGTCTTGAAGCCAGTCACAGTGTGTGCTGGCCACCACTCTGGCCTGTTCCACTCCCCTCCCACTTCCTTTTATCTGGAGTCCCCCATGAAAGCCAAATGTCACCACATGAGGCAGGATATGTTATGCAGCTTGTTTGAGGAAAAATTGATGAGCATATTACCCAAGAGGAAATTCCATGTTAGCAACTGAGCACCCACTGAGTGTAGGCCCGATCATCAGCTGATGAAAATTCTGTTCCTTGCTCAGCCTGACAAGACCTTACTTCACCTGCCCTTGCTTTATTCCTTCAGTTGTCTGAGACTTTCTCTGTCAACTGGCAAGTTAAGAATTCTATACTTTCCTTCAAGTATTGAGATACAAATTTAAACACAGAAGCTGCAGATGTGACTTGTTTGACTAAAAGAACTATAAATAGACAAGCCACACTAAGGTTTTCTTGGCAAGAATATTCTTTCAATGCAGAATCATAATGGCAAATTTCTATGGAAATTATTTTTTCAAATAAGACTATTAATTATTAGCTTCCTTGTGTGTAATCTATATTTTCATCTATTGAATCTCTTAATTCTCTAAAAATTGCCTTTTAATAAAAATATTGATGCCTAAATCTCATTCAAGGACTATTTGGTGTGTAGGTTTTTACTAGATTGGAATTTCCTTTTGAGAGAAAAAAAGGAAACATTTTTCATTCTTCCTGATGATTCTGAGAAACAGCACTTTTAAATCAACCCCAGTATAGCAGCCTTAATATGTCATCAGTTTTCACTAAAGCAGACTGACTTCCAGTGGTCTATCTCAGTACAATCTGATATAGAGGGGCACTATTATCAAAATGGGGGAAGGTTTTGAAAAGAGAATACTGTGGTAACTTTTAGCTACAATTTGCTGCAGGCTTACAAAATTCTTAGAAAGGTTTTTTTTTTAATTATATGAATTAATAAAAAACAGAAAGTGGGCATTTATCAGGTGAAAGGCCAATCACAGGATTTGAGAAGGCTTTTTCAGTTATCTGGTGTACTCTTAGAAGTCCATCTGCTTGAACAATGTTTGCTAGCTTCTTGCATTTTTTTTTTTTTTATTGAAGAAGAGATGAAACTGTTCCTCGGTGTCTTACTGTGTGTGGAAGGGAAGAGACAGAACGTTTCAGCTCTCTCTGCAGAGCAAGGGCCTTTCCTGTGTCTATGGCATGGAAATCTCCCTGCTGGTTAATGCTCCTTTTCCCTATATGGGATCCTATGGAAAGCTACTTGTCTGTGGGACTTATTCACTATAGGAATACAAAGCTTCAAACAGAACTCCACACAGTAAAGAAAATCTTGTGAATTGAGAGGAACATGATTTCTGAACTCTTGTTAATTTTGATTGTTGCTTTTGTGACTCAGGGCAGATAAGGTAAACAGTATCCTAAATTCACATTTGCAGCTTTAAATAATCCCATGGTAACTGATGCTGTCAGGCTTCAGTTTGTACCAGGAATGTGAACAATGTAATAAAATAGTACAGAGCTAAGCTTCTACTTATATAAGTCATATTTTTGTTGGATTGGAATGATAAACTTGAGCTTTGAGATTTTAATTTTTAGTGACAGTTTTCATACCTATTCACAATGTATTTTGATAAACTTTGGGGATTTTTGAATCCCTTTAAAATGTTAATTTTTCAAAACCTTATTAACCAATTGGTTTTAAACCTTGTGGTTGTGCAGGTAGAGAGATTTCTGCAGATGCACTGGTAATACAGTATATTTTACAGTCTCACTTTCATCTTTAATAAGCCCTAATTTCCCTAGGGAATACTTCCATCAGTGTAAAGCAGGGGCTTTGGTAACAGATAAAGTTCTGAATGAACATCAGTTCAAGGAATGACCAGACTAAATGAAAAAACGTAGCTGAAACAGTTTTGTGATTATAGTGTATAACCCATATTAGAATCTTGACATGCAGGTTCTGAGGATAGAAGAAGATAGTTCTTAGTGAGTATGAGTGCTGGGAGCTCAGAAGAGTGTGTAAAGATAGGTCGAAGAGAGGAGAGGGAGCAAATGCCCCTGGGAGCATGCCTCAAGCTGGGTGTCCTCTAGCAGGAAGTTGAAGATGGCCACAAGCCAAAGTACTGGCAAATGACTATGTCATAGGATTCTGAAACCCCACTGTGTCCTAATTCTCAGAAATCTCAAGTAGCCCTTAAAAGAGAAGTTGGTGACAGCCTGAGAATTAGAGAATCATCTAATTTTAGAGCTTAGAGCACTATCCAACTCTGACGATTTGCAGATAAAGAGTATGGTTGGTTCCCAAGGGTGTGATAGCATGTCATAGCCCATTCAAGATGGTGAAGGCTTGGAATCTAAGGGCCTTCACTCCTGTTTGTTCTTACTCCATGGACATATGCTCGAGAAAATATGGCTTTTCCCCACAAATTTGTTTACCTGTTATCCTTGTATTAAGCAATATGACTGTATAATGTTTTCAGTAAATTAAAGTTGCCATTCTTATAAGCCTTCATCAATAGCAAGTAAAATAATGGAAAAAAAACTCTCAATGATGTAGGTACCTCTGTTCTTTGGCTTTGAATGGAGGGGACCTAATCAGTTGGGCAGTTTAAGTAGCTTTTGTGACAGAGCCCAATATGGCTTGATGTCTTCTCCACAGATGGTGTTACATTTCTAGAAAAATGCTGTAAGATTTTATAGAAATAGAGGTATGTGAGAGAAAGAGAAAAGAGAGGACATATATGAGAACAAAAAATGTAAGATGATTTTTATGCACATGTGTACATGTTTGCTATGTGCAGGTACATGTACATGCATGTGCACATGCACACATTTGTGGAGGACAAAAGACAACCTCATGTGTCATCATCAGGACCACCTTTCCACCTCTTTTGAGACAGGATCTCTCATTGGCCTTGAGTTCAACAGTCAGAAGAGACTGGCTGGCCAGCTTGGCCCAAGGACTTCTTTGGTGCTGGGATGACAGGGTGCAGCACCAAGCCCAGCATTTCACATGGGTGCTGGGATCAAACTCAGGCTGCATGCTTCCAAGGCAACCACCTTACTAAGACATCTCCTCATCCCATTGTTGGTTTTTTGTTTTGTTTTGCTTTGGTGTTTCGAGGTGAGGTCTCACTCTAGCCCAGGCTGACGTGACAGGCATTCTGTAGTCCCAGGTTGGCCTCGAACTCATGGTGATCCAACTGTCTCTGCCTTCTGAGTGTTGGGATTAAAGAAGTACACCACTATGCCCGGCTTTTTAAATGATTTTTATTAATTTTAATGACTATTTTTAATAATTTTATGTTTATTATATAATATATAATCATACTACAAACTAATCAAATTCTCATCAGATTATACTTGCTTTTCCCCTTTCCTCTGCCCCCTGAGCACACTCCTCAGTGGGGTCATTGTTTTTTTTTTTATCTTACACCCTCCCTCCACCAGCACCTGTTTTATTTTTATATACACATTACTTATACATGAAATTCTTAGAAGTGTATATATATATATATACATATATATATATATATATATATATATATATATATATATACACTAAAGCATAAAATAACAGCATTGAGACAGTTAATGATCAGCCCATTCAGCCTAGTATCCTGTGTAATAGGAAAGGTATAAATGACATCCTGACACCAGCTGGAAAGAATTTGCTGGAAATAATGGCGCATGAGAATAAGACCAGAGGAGTGGAAGTTAAAGGCCTGCCTGGGTTACTTAATGACAACTGGTCTCAGAAAAAGGGGTTTAGTTTCTTTTGTAATTCATTTTAGAATTATAATCTAGAAAGCTTCCAAATCCTTGAACCTTTGAATTTTCACCTGAAAACGGTATTTGCAAGAAGCTACATGGAGAAAAGCCAAAACCTTTTTTTTGAAAAGTCAAAATTCAGAGGCTGGCAAGATGACTCCTATGGTTAAAGGTGCTTGCTTGCAAAGCCTACCAGGCCAGTTCAATTCTCAAGCCATCCACTTAAGCTGAATGCAAAAAAATAAATAAATAAAATTTTAAAATGCCACAAGTGTCTGACACTCATTTATAGTAGTAGCAAGCGGCCCTGGCATACACATACACACATTAGCAAATGAATAAATAAATAAAATTTTAATAAAGTAAAAGTTCTGGTCAGAGTTTAAATTTCAACTCTGCTGTCCTAAGCTTTGTTCCCAAGTTTGTCAAACAGCATAGTGATAATAAAAATGCCACATAAGGTTATTGTGTAATCCAGGTAATAAAATAGATATAAAATATCTTAGCAGATTTTACAAAAAGGAAGATGTTTTTGTATCTTCAATTTCTTTAAATATTACGTTCCACAGTGTATTAAGTAATAATTTCTTTTGTATGAAAATTTTCATTCAGAAATGTCCATTCATTCTGGTACTGCTCTGTGGTTGAAGTTCTGGGATCTGGTGAACATGTGATCTCTGTATATGCTACCCTGATAAATGATAAGTTCCTGAATCTCTTTTCATTCTTGAGCTCTGCCTTCCTCCTCCATGGTCTCCAACTATTCATGTTTGTGTTCCTGTTCCCAAACCTGTCAGCCCCATCGTGTCAGTTTTGATATGTTACCTGAAACTATTCTGAGGGTCTCAGGTGTAGATGTAGCATGCACTGTAAAAAGACAGAGTAGTTTCTTTTTTTTCTTTATTATCCATAATTAGATATATTGAATGAGCAAATAACGATTTGATATCCCCACTTCCCCAATTTCCCTCTTCCCTGTCCCCAATCAGCTAGATATCCTCCTCCGTGGGCAGTCTGGATCAGTCCATGTGGTAGGGGGTTATGGATAGCCTAGGAGTCAACCTGGTTCCACCCCTCTTTGTATGTTGTTACTGCGGGGATCAATGTCAAGACAGAGTAGTTTCTGCTTATTCCCAGAATATCATTGACTCTCATTGCTCTGGTAGCATGTTGTGCTAATGGATTCTGAGTGTAGCTCATCACAGTCAGCCTCTTGGTAAACACAACCTCCTACGATATCGATTGCTTTTATTTAAGTGCATTCTTTGATAGTTAGCCTTTAAGATATACCCTTTACCAAATCTTAAATATAAATAAATTTATTAATATTCCTTGAAAGTTTAGAAACATTTACTTTGAGCCATCTTTGTTGTGGTTCAGCTGCTGTGGCCTGTTGACCTTCATTCATTAACCACATGTTTGTTGAAACCTCTACATCAAGTGCTGTATTAAATGTTTAGATATAAATGGAAGAAGACTAGTAAAGTGAAGCTTTTGTTCCTTAGAAGGTGACCTACAAAACAGTATAGGAGCTAATACTACATTACTGAATATGAAACAGGGTAAGGCCATGAGGAGTGACTAGAAGGCCTATTCAGATAGCATGGTGAGAGTGAGGGTATAAGAGCCTCTCTGAACCTTGATCAGAAGGGCTTAGCCATGTGAAGTTCCAGAGATATCCTGGATGTATAGATCCTAATGCAGAACTAGACCCGATGTGCTCTAGGAAAAGCAAGGGAGCCAATGTAACAGGGGCTTTTTAAAAGGGAACTAGACTAAAAGTGAGGTGGAGGCCTGATCTCAGGGCATTGTAGGCCAGGGAAGGACTTTGGATCTTACAGTGGTTTCATGAAAAACCAGTGTGATGTTCTGAGCAGGCTGTTAAACAATCTGAGTAATGGTTTTGGCATGATGTTTGATGAGGATGGTATCCCTATAAAACATAGATCACATTATTGTAAGATAATGATATGACCCCAAAGTCCATATACTGGCTAAGACTTCTTGGACAGAGGGGATCACTTCTGAATTTTCAATTTAGTGGGCACCTATTTTGTCTGATTAATGAAGAAAATGTTGAGTTTCAAGAATAAGGAAATGGTGAACAGGGTCAGATACTATTAAAAGGTTGATAAACAAAGATAGGTAACTGATTTAATAGCAGAGAAGCTGTGGATGACCTTTGCCCAGTTGGAAGACACTTGAAGTGGTGTTGATGGAATTGGGTAGCACATGAAGCAACAGAGTCAGGGATGGTTTTGTTAAGAAGCCTTTCTGTAAAGAGAAGATGGATGGTGCAGTAGCTCTGGGCCAGTGCAGGACTGGAAAGAGTATGTTTGTCTTGTTTTGTCAAAATCAGGTGGTGCTAGAGCATGTCTGGACACTTTAGGAGTCATCAGTACCTAGAGACATATACAAGGAAGGAGAGAGGGAAGCACTGCAGGAAGCATTCAGTGAGCAGGTGAGAGGAAGAGTGATGTAGAGCACAAGTTATGTCTGGTGAAAATTACCATACTCACCAGTCCAGAGAAGATGGACTGAGTTGGTTTCAGGACATCCTTTTCATGATATATTATTGGTATGTCCCCTAATTGATCTGAGGAAACTGAAGAATGTCCGAGTTTGCATACCCAGTGCAGCAGCAGCAGAAGATTTCACCATAGGTCCACCAGTCATTTCAGAGACTCCTGTAACCCTAGAAAATCTGAATCCAATGACACCTAAATGCTCACATAACATATCTTTTGCTGAAAGTGATAATGTGACATGCTCTTTCTGCATTGCTTCTTGCAGAGCATTGTTTTACTGACTTGATGCTCATGTGGTTCTGAAATATGAAGGGAAGGTCAGGAGAACTTGCAGCATTGCATAAAGGTGGTAAAATTATAGTTGGGATTCTATCTAAGCCTTTTTTACTTTAGTGCTCATACTTTTTAAAACTATGAAATATTCTAAAGGTAGCATAATAGGAAAATAGAGAAACAAATTCACAATGTTACAGAAAATCTTGTGTAAAACCACGTAAAGTCAAAAGTATTTGTAAAGATAAATCAGCACTGTAGTGGAGCCAGTATAAGTCTCCAAGTGGGACTTAAGGAGTACAAAGATAATTCCAATTAGAAAATCAGTGAGTTTGGCCATCATATCAGTAAGTTAAAGGAGAAAACCACTTTTGTTATCTTTATGATTATTGATAAATTTTAGTGTCTATCCCTTCCTAATTAAAATTCTTAGTAAAACTCAAAGGAATATTTCCTTAGTATCAAATACCTGTTGCTAGTAACAAAGGAACAATATAATTTTACTAAATATTTATTCTTAGTAAATTTAAAAAGCAAATGCTTTTTAAAGGGAGGGAGATAGATAAAAAGCATGTACATAGATATACATACACATACAGAATACAAATAGACATATATCTGCATATACAGTATAAAAATAATATATGTATTTTGATTTCTCCCAAGGAAATTAAAAGAACTATCTTGAAATTATACTAGAATACGTGAGTTATAAATGCTAAAAAAGTGAAAATTATATAATATTAGTCAAATACCTAAAAATATATAGGCTGACTCAATGTGAAAAATAGAAATCTGGAGTAGGCCAATACAAGAAGAGATTGAATTAGTCTTTTTTTTTTTTTTGGTTTTTTGAGGTAGGGTCTCGCTCTAGTCCAGGCTGACCTGGAATTCACTATGTAGTCTCAGGGTGGCCTCGAACTCACGGTGATCCTCCTACCTCTGCCTCCTGAGTGCTGGGATTAAAGGCATGCACCACCACACCCAGCTTGAATTAGTCTTTAGAACAGCTCTTCACAAGCAAAAGTCCAGGCCCAGATGACTTCAATAAGGAACTCTACTGAGAGATAAGAGAAAAAATTCACACCAGTCCTTCACAAATTCTTCCAAAAGCCAGAAGCAGAATAAACATGTCCCATATTTTCCACCTCCTTCCATGAATCCACTACTACTGCCCTGATACTAAAACCAAAGATACTATAAGAAAACCAAAGGGCTATATTTCTTCTAAATACAGACATGAAAATCCCAGGCAAAATACTAGCAGACTCCATGAAGGATTGTATACTTGACCAAATGGAACTAATGCAACATTAAACTATAAAATCTGCCATTTTATACTGTATATTATGCCTATTAATCTGTGAGGTCATTAATACACATGATCATCACATGATAATGTCAGTACATTCAGAAAAGACACTTGACCACATGCAGTCTCCTTTCCTGATAAAATGCTACTAAACAGACTAGCAGTAACAAAGCTATCTACAAAACCCAAATCCACAACTAGTGTCATAATTAGTGACAAATAACTGTATGCTTTCTCCATAACATATACAAGGCTAATAGAATTGAAAACATATGTCCACACAAGAATTTATATATGAACATTCACAGCAGCATTTCTCAAAATAGTCCCAAAGTGAAATGGCCCAGATGCCTACCAGCTGATGAATGGATCAATGAAATGTGGAGTATTTATAAAAGGAATGAGGTTCTGACACATGCCATGATATTGATGAACCTTGAAAAGATTTTCCGGGGCTGGGTATATGGCTCAGTTGCAGAATGCCTGCCTGGCATGCAGAAAGCCTTGGGCTTGATCCTCAGTAGGTGGTGCATTCCTGTAATCCCAGCACTCAGGAGGACCAAAACTTCAGGGTCAACCCAGCTACATAGTGAGTTCCAGGCCAACCTGAACTGAATGAAACCCTGTCTCAAATTTTCTGAGTAAAAGATATCAAGCAGTATAGCCACATTACTGTGATCCACTTTGTATGAAGTATGTAGAATGGCCAAATACATAGAGATAGAAAATAGAAGTTACCAGGGCCTGGGGGAAGAAGAGAGTATAGAGAGTGCCTGCCAGTAGACATGAAGTTTTTTCTTGTGGTAATGAAAATCCTGCCATTAGTAACAATACATTTACAATGCTTTAAATATATTAAAACTGCACTTCAATTAAACACCTTTAAAGATTATATATATGAGTTCTATATTTCAATAAAGCAGTAAATAAGTAAGTAAATAAGTAAATAGTAAATAAGTTACCTGTATATTCAGCTATTTTCTATGTACCCTTAATACCATATTGAAAACTATAATAGAAAGAATAAATGCATGATCAAATGTTCATTTTTTCATAATAATAATAATTATTATTTTGGTTTTTTGAGGTAGGGTCTCGCTCTAGCCCAGGCTGACCTGGAATTCACTATATAGTCTCACTGGCCTGGCACTCATGGTGATCCTCCTACCTCTGCCTCCCATGTCCCACATGCTGGGATTAAAGGTTTGTGCTACCATGCCTGGCTTAAATTTTTATATGTTTTTGAGAGGAAGCAGAATACTAATATATGGGATATAGGAACACACAGTCTAGGTTCAGGTAACTAAATATGTGGTTGTCCCTTATTGAGGGTAAGTATAGATTACCTATACTTTCAAAACCTAGCTAACTTTGTCACTTTGTAGTTTGGGTTGAAAATAGCAGAAAATAATCCTGGTAGGTTTAAGCAGAAAAGGAATTTACAAAAAAAGACTTTGGGTGGCTCAGTGTCAAGGGAAACCAAGCTGCTGGGGAGACCCAAAACTCATCAAAGTGCTGAGAAGTAACAGTGCAGTGTTCATCACTCAATGAGACATCTCTGTCACCCACTCCAAGGCTCAGGGAAAATAGTGGAGGAAATAGTGGAAAGAACAAAGAGCCAAAGGATGGAAAGGAGTACTTTGGAATGCTGTTGTGTTCATGACCTCACAGAAGCTGTCGTTATATGCAGAAGACATATGTGATATGGGTAGACCAGCAGGTTGTCATGAATGATGGAGGAGAGCCAAAAATAAAAATAAAAGATTGAACAGCGAAAAAGAGGAGAGCAGTTCAGTGGGGTGGGGGGAGACAAAGAAGGGAGGTGGGAGGGGATTATGTAAATTTTTAGCAAGGTTTTTAATTTACAAAAGAAACCCATGAGAAATGGGATGTTTAGGATGTTCCCTTCTGCTGTGCTCCTCAAGAGCACACCCATTGTTGCTACCATGACTAACTACAATGGTCTCAGTGTTTCTGTCACTCCCTCCCCTCAGAGACTAGGACAGAGACATCTTGGCCTGCCACCTTATAGAGAAGGCAGGAAAAGGAGGCTGCTCACTTTCAGCTACCTGAGTGGAAGGCAGGACCCACAGCTTCTCCCCAGGTAGAAGATACAGGGAAGTTAAAAATGATAGATTTCCACTGACATTTGGAATGGCTAAAATTAGAGCCATACTTTGTATCATAGACCAAAATAAATTCCACATGGATTCAGAATTCAAGTATGAAACGAGATCATAAAAACACTTGCAGAAACTGTGGATGAATATTTATGGGATCTTTAAGGAAGTTGCTAAGCATGATATAAATATCAGAAATCCATTAAAATATTGCTGGAAAATATTAAGTGACCCAGAAAAGAAATCATGATCTGTTAAGTTAAAAACAAAAGTTATGCACAATGTTGTGGGCTTGGTCCCAGAAACAAAATACACATAAAGTAGGTATGATTACATTTTAAAAGTACTACCACATTTTTTTAGTTCAAAAACAACGTATTCTCCTGGGCTAGGAGAGATGAAGATAGCACAATGGGTAAAGTGTGTGCAACACAGTCATGAGGATCTGAGCTTGACTCTCCGCATAAAATGTCTGCCATGCTGGCATGTGCCTGTAATCCCAGCACTGGAGAGATGGAGACAGGAGGAAGATTTTCAGGGATTTCTGGCTAGCTTGTCCAATAGAATCAGTGAGTTCCAGGTTCAGTGACAGATCCTGTCTCATAAAAATAAGGTGAAGTGGTAGAGACCCTTTATGTCAACTTTTGACTCCTTCCATATGCATGTGCCCATGCATACAGGTCTACCAGCACAAATGTGAATACACATTATATGTGTGTATGTGTGTGTGTGTGTATATATATATATATATATATATATATATATATATATTCATACTCCCACACAAAAAGACTAGGATGGCATATACCAGAATATATATTTGTTGGTGTCACTAGAGATTTTTTTCCCCCTTACCTCCCTGTATTGACAGACTATTTCTCTGTCCCTCACCCCTCCTCCCCCACAAAAAAAGATGTTACTTCTTAATACTTTTGAAAAGTGAGTATTTGGTTGGTTGGTTCATGAGAATATAGTGTCTGGTTCTCCATAGATAACTTTAGTGCTGAACTCAACAAAAATAAAAATAATTTCTCAGAGCAGGTAACGAGGCAGTGTCTGTCAGTATTCCCACAGTGTAATTACATTGGAATTTGCTCCATCTGGTGGCACTTTTAAAAGACAGGCCTGAATGATGGAACGCCCCCCCCCCCCAACGTCCTGGTGTTCTGGTGTTTCTCTTTTGTTTGGGTTTGTTATGTTTTGTCTTGTTTTTAAGAGACACCATCTGCTTGAGGGGGGCTCATTAGTTCTGTTGGCATCTCAGGGGAAACCAGATGCAGACACTGGGACTTTGATTACAGCCTGTGTTTCATCACTTTATGGCCTTACCTACAAAGTATGCCCTACCCCAACACTTCCTGTTCTACAACCCTTGGATTCCCTCTTATCTGAGATTCCAGTCTCATTTGAGGCCTTGGTGTAAGAGGGAACAGGTCTATCTAGTGGACAGAGAATTCTCCCACATGAAAGGCAGAATGAGGGAAGCTCTTTGTGGTCCAGAAAGACTGATCATGGAAGACTGCAGAAACAAAACAAGAGGTCCAAAGACAGCAAAGGAATCAGTGACTACTTCCTCCCATCCTGCCACTCAGATGCTCTTCTTTCTTGTAAAAACAGAAAAACCATTCTGGCTTTGGACTTCTTTTGCCAAACACCATTAGTCTTTACTATTAAGAATACAGGAACCAGGTAGACGTAGTCTTACCAGGATTTTCTCACTAAGATTGTTATACTCTAGGAGTTCTAATAGAAAAAGGAAAAAAAAAAAACACCTTTTTCTTAGGAGCATTTTCTCAGGGGGCTCGTTGAGTGTTTCTTACATGTTTCTTTCTGTCATAAACAGCATGACTCTGAACTCTTGTCTGGGTCTCCATCCTTCATTTTAATAGGGGAACCCCACTGCTCTGCAGCACAATTAGATTAGTATGCTGCTGCTTTTAGTATTAGAAGGCATAGTGATACAGTTTTTACCCCCGTTATTTTGTAAGATGAATATAAAACCGTATGGGCATTATGTATTACTTGAGCTACACATGTCATGAGAACTCCCTGACTACTTTCGGTATTATATGTTCTGTTCTACAGATCAGGATGCTTGCTAGGTAGAAGTTATACTCCTTTTCTCTGATGGAAGCTTGCAGGAGTTACTCTTTTACCAGGGTTCTTAGCTTAGCATTTGAGGTTCTGTTCATGGTGTTCATGGAGCCTGGTGAACTGGTGATGCTTTGTAGTGCATGTGGTCAGGAGCAGGGACATGGCAGGGGGCAACATTGTTGATACACCATCCCTTTCCTCTGGTATCCAGACCTTATTGATGGGACAGTGTAAGTGCAGTGGGAAAAAAGACAAATGCCCATGAGGGCTCTGGTCTGTATGACAGTGTCCTACCCAGAAATCTTCTGTCCCATCTGGGGACAACCAAACTCATGTATGCCTTTTGTTGTCTCTTCCCAGGAGCAGCTTATTGCCAGTTCATGGACATGCTCTTTCCAGGCTGTATCAGTTTGAAGAAAGTAAAGTTTCAAGCAAAGTTGGAGCATGAGTATATTCACAATTTTAAACTTCTGCAAGCATCGTTTAAGCGAATGAACGTTGATAAGGTAGGACATCCATTTGCGCCTCCATAAAATGCACTCTTCCTTAAAATTGTTTTCAATAAGAACTGCAAAATTCTAGAGACATAATAATGACAGAAATATTTTGGTATCTAAGCAAGTTGGAGTGGAGTCTGTCCATAGCATAAAGCAACAACCTGAACTCTCCATATCAGTGTGAGTTTTTAGATTTAAGAAATTATCTAGTTCCATTGGCCTGAAAATGTCTGAGGAATCACCAGTGTTAGAATAGTATTAGTGGTCATGTTTTAGCATTGCAGATGAGGAATTTTCATATTGAACAGATGTCTCTGTGGTTCTTTGGGTACTTTTTTGCTTGGAAAAACATGTTACAGTGGAAGTAACATGGCTTTGAGTGCCAGTTCCATGAGTGGAGCAAGTTATTTCAATTCTGAGTCTCAGTTGCCTCCTATAAAAGGATGAGAAACTTCTTGTCCATGACTATAAAGTTAAAATGAGGAAATGCATGTAAAAGTATAGTATATGCCCACAGATTTTTAACATCTATAAAATTTCCCCCCTTTCTCCTTTGAGCTGTAATTTTGCCCTAAAGTGGTTCAAATGAAAAGTTGGGTGCCAGGGTCCTTTTTCACAACAAGAAACTATTGCTGTAATCCACTCAGCCCCTTTCTGTATGTTGACTGCTATTCAAATACATACCAATTTATATTCTATATTTAGGAGACATCTCTTAGAATGAATAGGCTTGAAAAGAAACAAATTTTGAATAAGGGAAAGAGATAAACCTTGGGTGGAAGGAGGAAGAAAACTTTTCTTTACATAAACAGAAGTGATAAATGGACAATAGCAACTAAAAGTAAATTCTGGGTTTTAAGAGCTCGAAGTTAAAAGACAGTTTGGTTAAAGCTATACATAATTTAAAATTAATACAACTAATTACTCCCTAAGGGAAAGCATTCTTATCAAGAAAGTAAGAAAATCTAGTGTCTTGTTGTTGTAGAATTTTTATCTCAAATTATATATTCTCAGGTATGCCCCATGGCACTCACTTATACTCCCTGCTACTCCCCAGGGTTTTGAGAATATCCTGGACAACATAGCAAGACCCTCTATAACATTTAATCTTTATATCTTTTTCTGTGGATAATTTCCAATTAGTTCCTTCCCTATACATCTGAAATCAGAGCTGCATAGGTTCTCCCTACTTTTATATGTTAATAGTACTGCCTTTTTATTCGTTTCTACCCATGATTCTACATTGGATAAGGGAAATACTTCTCTATAGGCTTATTGATAGAACTTGCTTGTATTAAATGAGTGGGCTCCATGTCTTTCTAGAAGTAAACACATGGAGAATGGATGAACAGTTAAGAATGTTGAAGGAAAATTTTTGCAGTGGAAGGAGAACCTTCATGAAAAGCAGAGGACCTTCCGGAAGCTGCTTTGCACTTAGTTTCTGTTTTGGCTGCATAAAACTTTTGTTTTTGAAAAATTTATTACTAATGATTTAGATTAATAGATGGTCTGGAATGTTCCCATCACTCTTTTCTTTTAAGTTGTCATTGATATTTAAGGTCTTTCTGTAGTTTTTAAAGTGATAGTATTGAGATATTTTCAAGTATCAATGATGTATATAACTCCTAAGTTGGGAAAACCTCGCCATGAGTTTAATTTATATGATCTCCATTCATGCAGCCACGTTGCAAAGCCATGTGCTTTGTGCACTGGGTTTCTATCTGAATCATGCTCTCTCCCTCTTTCTCTCTCACACATATATAAACACAATCAAATCTTAGTTTGTCACCCTCACCCGGGATATAGGAAGTAAGATCTATTGAAGACTAGCAGCCCACATGTCAATTACAGATGAAGTACAGATAAGCAGTCAAGTTTCATTTTTTTTTCCTTGTCCTCATTGCAAAGGTTCCTGTGAGCCTGCAGTGGGAATCTGGGTTGACTCTTCTATTGTGGCAGCAGGGCACTCTGGCAAAGGTTCCTTATGACCCAACAGAGAATCCTGGCCAACTGTCCCATTTTGGTGAGATCCATACTCTGAAAAGCTGAGCTTCATGTCTCCAGCTAATGTGGGTGCAGCATACCTCCTCATGGTGTGCTCTTGATCTTCTTAATCAGCCTCCATATCTCTTCCCCTGCAGTCCTATGAATTGTTACTGTGCTCCTCAGTAATCTGGAATTCTGGCCCAAGCATTGTGATTACTTCTTGTCATATTTCCCTGCATTTAATTTTTTTAATTTTAATTAATTTATTTATTTGCAAGGGGGAGAAAAGGGGGGAGGGAAATGGGTGCACCAGGTCTTCTAGCTACTGCAAATAAGCTCCAGATGCATGCACCACTTTGTTCATCTGGCTTTACGTGGGTATTGGGAAATTGAACCCTGGTTGTAAGGCATTGCAGGTAAGTGCCTTAACTGCTGAGCCATCTCTCCAGCCTCCTTCCCTGCATTTAAATGAGCTCTGGGATAGGTCAGTTTGTCCCCTGTGGACCATGAGCTTGGTATCCATTTTTACTGACTTGACTCTTACTCATACACTGTCTCTCATAACTGTAATCCTTGTAAAAGTTTATCCCAACACAACTCCCCCAAGCGTTACAAAGAAATAGGAAAGCTCAACAATCTTAAAATCCTGAAGAATGCTATTCTTCAAGGAAAATGTTAAAGCAGCTTTGACCATAATTACCCTACAAGGGAGATCAGTCCCTTTTGTTTATTTTTTGTTTTCTGATTTTGTTTTTGTTTTTAGTTTTTTGATATGGGGTATCAGCTGACCTCAAACTCACTAACCTGCCTCCATCTCACAAGTGCAGGGATTACAGATGTGTGCTACGCCATGTAAATCAGTCCTTTCCAGCTAAGGAAGTTCCCTCTTCTGTCTGGTTTGTTCAGAAGTATTAAATATTCCAAGAGAGCCAACCTATCATTTTAGGTCAGTCCTTCTTTATTATAATGGAAAATTCCATTAATTTGGAATACAACTAAACAAGAAGGTAGGTTGGGTAGAGATCAGTGGTTATGAATTGCAGACACTAAACATCAAACCTGAGCATCATGACTCACTAGTGATCTTGCATTGCAGGTAATTCCAGTGGAGAAGCTAGTGAAAGGACGTTTCCAGGACAACCTGGATTTTATTCAGTGGTTTAAGAAATTCTACGATGCTAACTACGATGGGAAGGAGTATGACCCAGTGGAGGCGAGACAAGGGCAAGATGCAATCCCACCTCCTGACCCAGGCGAACAGATCTTTAACCTGCCCAAAAAGTCTCACCATGCAAACTCCCCCACAGCAGGTATGGTGGTACACAAGGAGAGCCTGGTTCTGAGATTCCTGTGCTCCCTGTGTGTGTGTATGTGTGTGTGTTTGTGTGCGCGTGTGTGCATGTGTGTGCGAGCATGCATGCTGATTCTTTGCAGCAATTGGCTCTTGATGCCTTTGAATGGAGCAGTTTTTATTGTTGTCTGCATGACCTGAGTCATCGTCCTAGAGCCCATTTTTCATGAGCCTAGTGGTCTGGAAGGCAGAGCTTAGGGCGGGACAGTGGCTCAGTAGTTAAGGCCTCTTACTTGCAAGCTTGCCAGCCAGAGTGTAACTTTCCAGCACTCAAATAAAGCTGGAGGCAAAATGGCACATCATCCCAATGGGCATATAACAATGGGAAGTGGAGCCAGAAGAATCCAAAAGCTCATGGGCCAGTTAGAGTAGAACACACGTGGTAGCAAAGAACAAGAGAGACCCTGTCTCAAAAGTGGAAAGAAAGAAGACAAATATCCTAAAGTTGTTCTGTGACCTCTGCGCACATGCTGTGGCATGTGTGCCCCCCCCACACATTATAAACATACACACATGCGTATTTTAAAAGCTAGCAAACAAAGAAAGGTAGAGCTCTCTATGCTATATCATTGAGGCAGGCTGTTCAAACAAGATATCTCAGCGATAGATTTCTCTTTCCCTCTAGTTTGTCTGAGAAATTTCACATCAGTTTAGTTTTTGACTAATATATTGGCTGCTTAGCTGCTGACAGTACAGACCACATGTGAGCTGATTGATGCTGGTTAAATGTGGATCACCATCTATAGTTATTCAAAGGAAATTAACAAGGTATACATCCTACCATCTGTGACAGAGACAGTTTCAGTTTTTACATAGTAGTGTAGAGCCCATCACTAATTTATTACTTCAGTTCAAAAGTGAAATCACTGAAGATAAATACCTAAAATGTCAAAACTTTCTAAAATTTTGTGAATAAAAACCTCTTCAAAATATACTAGAAATATTCTTGCCTTAAAAAATGAACTTTACCAAATAACATGTATTCTTGTGAAACTGGGTTATTATTATAAATACCAGCAGGGTACTAGAAAATCAGGAGCATTCAGAATCAGAGAACAAACTAGGAAATTTCTGGAAAGAGGGTCACCGACAGTGCTGAATATTAATTGTGGAAATAACAAATAAGATGAAGCTTGAAAATAGGCCAAAGAAATCTGACTCCTAGGAGGTAATTAATAGGCCTTCAGAGAATTGGTCCAGTAAGATGCTGAGCACTTGTGTCTGGATAGGAGCAGTTCACTGAGGGTATGTGGAGCACAGAAGGGAGGCAGTAGGAGTAGATCTTACCTCTAACAACTCTGTCAGGAAAAGAATTGAGAAAAATAAGAACATTTGGTTGTAGGGAAAGAATAGCTTCAGAAAGAATAGGAGAATGGTATTTTATCCTGTTTGCTGTAAGAACAAGACAAAATACCAAGTTTGTAAGATGGAAGAAAGGTCCATGGAGAAGCAATAATTGGAAATAGAGAAATTAGAGGACCATAACCCTGAACTTCAAAGTAGCAAATGATGTCAAGGCTGTAGATGGAGGGTTAAAAGGAAAAAGAAGATTGATTTTCTTGAGCAGATGTAAAGGGAGAGATTGGATAAAATTTAAGCCACAGGAGGATGGGAAGCAAAAACTCATGCAAGTTCAAACTGGCCACTTTTGCCAGTAATTTTCATAAGTCTAGGAGCAAGAGGGGAGAAGAGGGAGGGAGGACAAGGAGGTGAGAAAGCCAAAGGTGGCTGGTATTTCTCTTCTTTATGTCATTTACTACAGTTGTTAGTGATGGGCAGATTGATTTTGAAACTCAACTCCTTTGTTTTTTCAGTTTTTAGTAATGAAATTGAAGAACCCTCAGAATAGTTTTCTTCCACAGTCATAGCATGCCCTTGATTTTTTTTAACTCTCCTCCAGCAATTCTAGTCTTCCAAATATAACTGCCATGCTGCCTTAACTTCCTTTTCTGGGACTCCCTTTATCCCTGCCTTTTGTCTCATAAAAGCCTGAGGGGGTCTGAGAAGATGGCTCTGTGGATAAAGTACTTGCCATACAAGCACAAAGTCCTGAGCTCAGATAGCCAACACCCATATAAAATGCTGGGCATGGCAGTACCTGCCTGTAATCCCAATGAGGGGAAGGTAGGGAATCCCTGGAGTTCAATGCCTAGCTAGTCTAGCCTAATTGCTGAGCTCCAGGCTCACTGAGAGACCCTGTCTCAAGGAATAAAGTGGGGAGCATCTGAGAAGGAGATCTATTGTATGCATGTATACAAACGCACACTGATCACACATATATACACCACATATATACACATATTCCCATGCCAAAAAAGTCAGAGAAACCTGTGCTATTTTGATAGAATGTCTATGAACCTGAAAGAGAAATATCTATTTTCCAGAGCTTAACCTCTCAGGTGACAAAACTTGGGAAACATTAAAGTCAACAGATAATAAATTTGATTTTTAATGATCTAGAAGGAACTGATTTCTGAGACTGTCCTGCATACCTTGACCATGTTTACTTTGTTGTTCTTAATCAGGGAGAAATGATATTTTCAGAAGTCAAATTAATCATTATCTTCTAACAAAATATGTTCTGAATATTGGTCATTGTGGAGTAGTAAAATTTTACTGGAGAAAAATTATAGCAAGGTATATTATATATATCACATGCAGAACATTGTTATTAAAGATCATAAGAGGAGAAAGGCCCTTATAAATGCATCAAGGCCTCATTTTTCTAGAAGTCATATGTGCAGATATTGGGAACACGGTCAAGAGAATGTAAGAGAAAATGGTTTCTAAGAGTCAGAGAAGTCTTTGCTGTAAAATTCATGCACTGTATTCTGAAAGTTTTAGGAGGTTTTTTTCCCCCAAGTCTATTTGATTCTTAATTTAAACACACATGTAATAAAATCTCAGCACATAACTTACTGGTACATAAGTATGAAGAACATAAACTCAGTAAAAGACCCAAGAGTTTCAAGACCTTATCAAGGGGCTGGAGTGATGGCTCAACTATTAAAGTGCAGCAAGCATAAGGACCTGAATTTGGAACTCTAGCACCCACATAAAATTCCAGGCATGATGGCATGCACCTGTAATCCTAATGCTGGAGAGGCAGACACAAGAAGATCCCCCAAGGACTTGCTGGCTAGCTAGTCTAGCTGAATTTGTGAGTGCCTGGTTCAACAAGAGACTGACCCTCTCTTTTAAAAAAAAAAAAAAAGGAAGAGTACAACTGGGAAAACTCCCACCTTGACCTCTAGCCTACACACACACACACACACACACACACACACACACACACACACACACACACACACGTGAACACACCTTACTGAAGATCTTAATGGCCTCTGGCCTTTATTCAAAAGCCCAATTACTCTATACCTCTCAGCAGCCCACACTGTGTGTATGGCACCATAGGTCTTAGGATTGTTATAATTCTATATTTATAATACCAACCCTAAATCATTTCCTCATGAACTATTTTTAGTCTTTAAGCTGGTCTCCCTGCCTCTGGTTTGAAGCCATTCAAGGCCATTTTTCATATACAAGTTTCATTTTGTTCACTCAAGATATAGGAGAAATTAAAGTGCCAAATGAGGCGAGGATCAGCTTCCTGAGAGATTCACATCTGTCTCTCAGTAGTACTTGGTCAGTAATACTTAGCAAAGAAATTGTTCTCATATCTAGACTTTGATTTGTTTCTTAATTATCTGTGTTGATGGAAACAAGCAATGGCTGGTATATTTGAAAACAGAAAATGATCCTCTCTTTCCTGTGGAATGCTTGATTCATTTTGCAGTGGATATATCTTAGGCTAGTAAGGATATATTTACTACATATAGTCCTGGAAGTCCCAAAAAGCAATATGTGGCAGCTCCAAAGCATCTTGTATGACAAAGAGACCAAATCAGATGGGGGAAATTATATGGAATGCATTGTCCATGTGATGGTAATTGATGGAACTCTGTTAGCAAGGGGAAAACTGCTTTCCCATCATCCACGCTACTTACCTACCCATGCATGGAGAGGTATGCTTGTGTATATGTAGATACAGTCTGCATACTTGGTGCAGGACACGCTAGATTTTTTTGCTATTTCAATACAGAAACATAAGGTGATTTGGTTGTGCCTTTACTGTAACCAACTTCAGAATGAGCAGAGGTGAATGAATAGCTGCCAAGTAAGGTTAGTTCTGCCTACATTCTGAGGAGTTATACCTTAAATTGACTTTGGTTTACTAACCAGAGGCATGCATTTAGAGTGCACATTTCACAATGATAGCTATCTATTAAGTGCATACATCATTGTGAATTATGTTCATCAATTGATTGCTGTGAGCCATGTCTGCAACTCAAGATAGCTGTCTGGGGAAATGAGTTTTTATGTGAAAGCACTTACTAGATTTAAAAGGAAATTCAAAGTTACGGTTTCCATAGCAATGCAGCTTAGACACATTGCAAATTCACATACATTAATGTATTTAAATCAAATTCACATATATAAATAGAGTGTGATGATTTAGAGTTGCTATGGGAATCACATCTCTCTCTTCCTTGGAGACCAGTGTTTCAACCATTAAATCAGGTTAGAAGGCATGCTAGAAAAATGGCTTCAAAAAGAAGCTACCTAAGAAGTGTGATACAGTTAGGTGTTTGAATAATCCTAATTAAATCTCTAAATGTACAGTCTAGTAAATCCTAAAAGTGCTCAATCCTAACACTGTATTGAATTGCTGTTAAATTTAGATTCTCTAAGGCTGTATATATATATATATATATATATATATATATATATATATATATATTATATATATAATATATACGTTATATATATAATATATGTGTATATAGTTTTGTTTTGTTTTGTTTGAGATAGGGTCTTGCTATAGCCCAGGCTGACCTGGAATTCACTATGTAGTCTCAGGGTGGCCTTGAACTTGTGGCAATTCTCCTACCTCTGCCTCCCAAGTGCTGGGATCAAAGGTGTGCACCACCACACCCGGCCTTCTAAGGCTGTTTATACAACCACAAAATTGGACTTTGTGTAGTCATTTGTTTAGCAATATATCATGATTTGTTGAATATCTGAATATAAATATATACATGTCAGCTTCTTGGGGGGGGGGGGAAGACACAGAAAGAGTGAGTATCGGTGTTCCAGGGCCTTCTACCATTAAAAACAAACTCTAAACATGTGTGCCACTTTGTGCATCTGGCTTTTTGTGGGTACAGGGGAATCAAACTCAAATCATGAGGCTTTGAAAGCAAGTGCCTTTAATTGCTGAGCTCCAGCCCTGAACTTATATTTTTGAAACTACTCTTTATCTTAAAATCTGTTTAATCTAAGGATAATACAGCCACTTCAGCTTCCTAGTACATACTGGTTGGTGTGTCTTTCTCTGTGATAAGCTAAATATCCACCAATTTGTATTTGTTTAAATTATATCTTTAGACATCATGCAGTTGGGTCTAGCTTTGCTTTTAATTTCATTTTGGTAATCTGCACCTTTTAATTAGGCCATGTTCAACATACTTATCTTTAATTATTTGGTTGGAGTTAAATCTGCCAAATTATCACTTGTTTTCTGTTTTGTTATTCAAATACTTTTTCACTTTCTTTATTTCTAAACATTTATGTTCTATACTGGCTTCATTTCTTTTTTTAAACTTATTGTTAATAATTAGATACATTGTATGAGCAAGTCTTAGAACAGTACCTCCATTTCCCTCCTCTCTATCCCCAACCCACTGAGGACCCTTCTCAGTGGGACTGCTGTAACAGTCCATGGGAGGGTGTTATGAATTGTACAAGCAGTAGCCAGTTTGTGTGTGTTTGAGTGAGTGTTTATTGTTAAGGGGGCAATGTCTCTGGATATTCTTCCCCATCATGGTTCTTACAATCCCCCCCCCTCCTTCCACAAAGTTCCCTGAGTCATGGTGAGTGAGTTTTAAGTCTGCTTTACTATTTAGATCTTAAGAGTCTCTATATTTCTGCTTCTGACTATGTTGGGTATCTTCAGTGTCTGCCTCCATTACCCTTTAATAGGTTATCTGACGTGCTGTAGGGGTAGCTCTCTTGCTCACCTCGCCACTTCCTCAAGGGTTTCTTTGTGTCCTAGATGATAAGTTAGGAGCGGTTCATCTCCTGCCCGAGTGTCAGCCATCCTCTCAGGTCCTATTGTGGAATTTAGGTTTTCCACAGTTCTCACTGCCTTCTGAAAAACACAAACAGAATCTCCAGTGGAGAGTGAGATCAGTATAGGTTGAATGAGGCAAACAATTTTAATTTGGTGAGATTCTAGTGGTTGTAGCCTCTCTGTAGACCCCTGGTTAGTGGGGATTTCCCTTCGGAGTCTGGGTTCTGGGTCTCTTTAAGAATTTGCCTTGGATCCCAGTTCCAGCTAAGAGTTCATTGAAACTAAGCAGATCTCTTAACCAATCAACAAGCTATGATTACCCACCTAGGTTTAGCGCCACTATTGCACAGATGGGCACTTCTTGGCTTGCTGGTCTCTGCTTTATAGCAGTGTCCTCAGCATTCTTAGGCAACCATCTTAACTGCTGAGCCATATCTCCAGCCCTATGTCTTCTGCATTCTCATAAAATTGGTTGGTGTTGTATATCAGTGTCCCCTTCTTTCTCTGAATATCATTGCCCAATTTCCCCTGTTAGCTCATGTAACTCCTACACAGGCTACCATCTGGGAGCTGGTTTCCTTTCTGGGTCCAGCCAAGTCTCTTGGTGTTGTATGACCACAGTCTGTGGTGTCTTCAGCAATAGGGTCTTATCTTTTGCATGAGGTGGGTATTCAAGAGCTTTAACATAAGCTTGGCTTGTTTTGGGGACCTCATAGGTCTCTTCGATCAACAGCTCATTGCGGGAAGTAACCAGTTACTGGGACAGGGAGTTATAGGCCACAGCCACTTGTCTTGGAGTTAGGCTTCCTTCCACCCTCTTCAGGGCTCCTCTTACCAGACAATGCTTCTAACCAGACAATGCCCTCAGCTTCCTCAAGAGCTTACTGTATGAAAGTAAGAACTTTATGGTATTGATTAATTATTGGTTAGGATTAGTGTATATTTCCCCCTCCCCCGTCCTCCCATTTCCCTCCCAACCCCCCAGTTGGTTCCATCTCCTTTGTCAGTGTCTCCATTCACCTGTCAAGTTTGCTTACTATTCAAGCTTAACTTGGTTAGAAACTGCAGATGAGGGAGAATATGTGGTGCATGTCTCTGTTCTTTTGTGAGTTCTCTAGGTATGATCTATTTCAGGTCCATTCACTTTTTATTAAATTTCATTGTCATTTTTCCTTACTGCCAAGTAGAATTCCATAGCGTATATATACTACAACTTAGATATCCATTCATCCAGTGGTAGGTATTTGGGTTGATTCCAATTCTTAGCTATTATAAATTGAGCTGCTATATACATGGTTGAACAGATGTCTCTGTGCTGAAATGAGGAATCTTGAGGGTAGATGCCCAGTAGCGAGATAGCTGGGTCCATTGGTAGCTCTATAAGCATCTTTATCAGGAGTCTCCACACTGCTTTCCATAGTAGTTGAACAAGTTTACATTCCCACCAGCAGTGAATAAGGGTTCCTTCCCCCATCCCTCTGCACCCTAACCAAGATCTATTGTTGGTAGATTTTTAAATTTTTGCCATTCTGACTGGAGTAAGGTGGAATCTTACTTTTTTTATTTTTATTTGTATTTCCCTGATGATTAAGGATGTTGAACATTTTCTTAAGTGAGAATTGGCCATTTTTGTTTCCTCCTCTGTGAATTCCCTTTTGAGTTCAGTGCCCCATTTTGTGAAAGGGCTGTTTGATTTTTTATTACTTTGTTTTTGTAGTTCTTTGTAAGTTCTAGATATTACACCTCTGTCTGTTGTATAGCTGGCAAAAATTTTCTCCCAGTCTGATGGTGGTGTATTGGCTCTGAGTATGGTATGTTTGTCTTAGCAGAAGCTTCTTAACTTGATGAGATCCCATTGGTTAAGTAATTGATGCAATTCCTGAGCTATTCTGGGTATATTCAGAAAGTTTTTCCGTCCTCCCTATCTCATGGAGATTTCCCCCTATGTTTTCTTCCAGCATTTTCAGTTTTCGGTACTATGTTGAGGTCTTTGATCATTTAGTGTTGATTTTTGTACATGGTGAGAGGAGTGGGTCTAGTTTCATATTTTTACATGTTATCCAATTTGTCCAGCACCATTTATTGAAGATGCTATCTTTTTTTTCCAGTGAACATTATTGGCAACTTTGTCAATGATCAAGTAACTATAGTTACTTGACTAAGGGCAGGGTCCTCATTTCTATTACATTGGCCCAGAGGTTTCTAGAATCAAAGGAGGATGGTGGTGAAGCGCCTTCCCGGTCTCAGCGAGTCAGAGACTTTACCAGGGCTTCAGCCTGTCTCAACTCCAATTAACCCTTTATGTCCTCCCTGCCTCTTAGCAAGGTCCCACATGTTGTGGCCTCTCCTTTTTCATTTCTCATTTTGTTGACTTGGGACTTCTTATTTTTCCAATTGATTAGATTGGCCAAAGGTTTGTCTATCTTGTTTTTTTCAAAGAACCAGCTCTTTGTTTCATCGATTTTTAAAATTGTTTTCTTAGTATCCATTTCATTGAATATGAGTATTCTATATATATATTGAATATGTTCTCTATGCCTTTGGCCTGAGAAAACAAATTGGCCTGGGAGGTTTGTAGGGGTATAAAAGTTTTATTTCTCCCCCCCCCCCTGGTATCTCCATGATCTTGATATTTGATCCCTTTAATGTGTCCCACAGTTCTCTCATATATTGGTTATATTATATTTTTAATTTATCAAGGTTTTTTGATTCCCTATTTATTTCTTCTGTCTTGTCTTTGAGGTCTGAGATATTGTCCTCCAGGTTATTAAATCTGGGATTGACAAACTTTAAAGAGGCTTTGAATAGCTCTGTTTGATTTTTGTTTTCTATTATATTTTCTTTGTTGAGTTCATGTTTCAAATCTAGTTTTATTTTTCTTAATGTTTCCTGGAGTTTATTCTTCCATTTGGTTATGTCCTCATTGAACTTAATCAGCTGATTATTGAGCTCCTCCCATTGTTGGCTTACCCTCATTTCATTTATTTCTCTTTTGAAGTCGCTCTGATTTTCCTCAATTAAGTCTGATGGCAAAGCTTATGTTATGTGTTTTTTGACTGTTTCCAGCTCAGCCAATATCTTGGTCAGAGTCTCAATGCATTTTTGTCCTGAGGTTATATTATTCTCATTTTCAGATTGTAATTCTGTTGTCTCCCCTACATTTGCAGTGGCAAATTCCATTGTGGGCCTAAGGGGCTTTAGTTGAGGACCCTCAGCTTGATGTGTTATGGTTGCTTGTTTATTTTTTTGCATTGTGGTCTTCCCATTTCTAGACAAAGGTCTAATTTTCTTAATGAAGGAGCCAATATAGGCCCTTGTAGGGTATTCAGTGAGTGTTCTGTTTTGGGTTCTGGTTGGGTTGGGATAGCATTGTAACCACAGGTGCATGAGCAGCAGAGGTTATGGGCGGTGGCTCCTATGCAAGATGCTTTGGAGGTCAGAGATAGTCTCTGGCTGTAGTCACCATTGTGTCTTGCCTCTGTGGCTCAGTGGGTTCCAGAGAAGTCCTACTTGCTCCCACTGTATCCCAGCTGAGTGGACTATAGAGGTAACCCTGATACCCTCCTGGCAGGTGCCTGCCAGATAACATTTGCTCCTTAGTTATGGTAGGAACGAGGCACCCTGAGGGTGTTAGATGAGTGTGGTGTGAGTGGGAGGTTTGTAGGGGTATAAAAGTTTTATTTCTAAAGTGATTGATCTGTTTTTGTTTGTTTGTTTGTTTGTTTGTTTGTTTGTTTGTTTGAGCTGTGTTGGCCTGGGTTAGCACAAGTGTGTATGTTGTGGAGGTTGCAAGTGTGTCTGCTACTCTGGGTTGGTGACTGATACTTGAGATGTGTTTGGGGCAGCATAGAGTGGGTGCACAGGTTCCAGTTCACACCCCTCTTACTCCAGGGTGCAGACCCCTAACACAGTGGCACCCCCAAGTACAGGACACAGACTCTTTGTACCCTTAACTACCTTGTGTGCACTTCAGGCCCTAACACCCTGGCTCCCTCACCAGTCCATGTTTCCAAGGCTTCACATGCACTGGTGTCCCCAGAGCACACACCCTAGACACTCCTCACTCTTCACTGGTCTGGAGCACACAGACCCAAGTACACTGGTGCCCCAAGTGCTCAGGCTCTAGCTTGCAGGTCCTCTCACCAGACTGGGGTGTTCAGGCATCACTTACGCTGATGCCCCTAGAGCTATGGTCCCAAACATGCCAAGTTCTTCACCAGCCTAGAGTACACAGGCCCCAAACCCACCTTGCCCCTCACCAATTTGGGTTGCACAAGCCCCAAACTCACTGATAGCACTAGGCCCAAACTCACCCCACACCTCGCCTGCCTGTCCCCCAAACACACTGATGCCCTGAATGCCCCAACCCTCTGACACTTACCCTCCTCGGTGCTTCTTAAGGGTTTTCTGTCTTTTTGAAGCTGCTCTGGGTGGCGATGCCCTTCTTCATTTGTCATCCTGACTCAAGCAGCCAGGTGTGTAATTCTTCCCTATCAAACCTTGGAGCTGCAACTAGGGCTGCTTCTCTTCCAAAGCCCTCACTGGAGGTGATTTCTCCACAGTTGCAGTGGCCATGTTTGGAGGCTGGTTTCCACAGAAGCTGAAGCCACCAGGCTAAGCCTGGAGTCACAGCTTGAAATGTGGCTGGAAGCAGTTCTTTAGCAGCTGGAACCAGCTTTGCTAGAGGCACTTCTGGCTGTGTGATTGCTCTGGAACTTTCCTACTTTTCTGCAGAGGTCGAAATTTTCTTGCACTCCTTTACTTTTTAGAAGAAGGTTATATTTCCCTGTTTTTCTGCCTCCCCCCCCCCCACCCCTGGCTTCAGGGTGTGTGGCTACTACACCACCATCTTAGCCAAACTTTCATTTCTTTATAAGCTAAGGAACATTTAAGATTTCTTGTAGTGGCAGGCTAAGCGGAAGCTTTCCTTTTCTATATGGTCCTTATATTCATTCTTAATATTTTCAATAGGTAAAGAATTGCTACTAAAAATGTGTTGTTTTTTAAACTGGATGTGGTGGCATACACCTTGGATTCCAACACTTGGGAGGCAAAGGTAGGAGGAAAACTGTGAGTTTGAGGCCACACTGAGACTACATAGTGAATTCCAGATTAGCCTGGGCTAGAGCAAGGCCCTACCTTGAAAAACCAAAAAAGAAAAGAAGTTTTTTTTTTTTTCCTTTAGATACTTAAAAGTTGTCATTCTGTTGCCTATGACCTTTAACCATAGGAAATACATCTTTATTTTAGCCATCATTCTGTATGTAGTATTTCATTCTTCTATGAGTTCAATCAAAATTTTCTCTTTACCCTTGGTTTTCAGTTTTGTCTATGATGACTAGTCAAGGTTCTATGTGAATTTATTTTAGAGGTCATTAAACTTCCTGAATTTGTAAGGTGATCGCAGTGAGAATTTTGCAGCAGTATTTCTCCACTCCTGTGAAGTGGTTTGACTGTGTGCTCCTATAGTCTCAGGCATCTGTCTCTTGGTTTCATCACACAGGGTTCTACCCAAGAGAGCTATGGTGGCCACTGTTGTCCCTCTGCCCCATGAAGCATCCATCTTGGCCTTTTGAAACAAACTGGGTACTTTTGTAATCAGCATGGGTCATCCCTACATAGCTGCTTCCTGTATGTGTTGAAATGTGTGTTCCTCTGATGGACTATCCATTTTTTTCTCTACAGATATCATAAAGTGAATTTTTTCTTTTCAACTTGACTTTAAATGTTGTCTCTTCTCAAAAGAAAACGATCTTGCATTCACTCCCGGCTTCCATTAGCATGCCACAGAACTGTTTTTCTTTATTATCAGTGACTTTCTGTGTCACTGGTATGTTGGGCAAAACAGAAAACAGTGTTGGCTTGGAGCAGTTTTTATAGTCCTGACAAAAGTAGAAGCCAAGTCTGCCTAGTTTGTCTCTACATTGGCTGGCTCATACAGGCTTCTACAGAATATATGTTGCAACATATATATATATATATATATATATATATATATATATATATATATGTTGAGTCAGTGTTTTAACTTGAATCATTCCAGTGTTCATTTAGATCAAGGAAGACACATGGGCCAACATGAGATGGTTTAGGTCACCTGCAAAACTCCTCAGTGTAACTTAGAAAGTACTACACTATTCTATACCATAGCGCAGAAAATACTGTGTGCATGTGTACTTATGTGTGCATATTCATGTGTGTGAGTACAATGCATATAGAGATCAGAGTACACCATTCAGGTGCTGGTCCTCATCTTTTGCCTCATTTCTACCTGGTCTGTTTGCTTCTGGGAAGTTTCCCTTGTCTCCACTTCCCATTTAATTGTCATTGTGCTGGGATTACAGAAGCCTGGCAAGTTTTCCAGCTTTTACATGGGGTCTTTATCCACTGAGCCATCCTCCATCCCAGAGAATATTTCTTAAGAAAGTAAACATTCCCTATTTCTTAGATTCCTCGCCTTTTTGTGAAAGTTTTATTTGTGCTTCTCACAGTTATATATTGAGGCCCTATAAGGGGTTCTGAAGATACACAGCAATTCTGACAAGATTCCTGTTGTTCACAGGAGTCACTATCTCATGGGGAAACATGACAGTGATAGTGAACCAGGTGAGAGCCCTCAGGAAGTATGGGAAAGCCACCTGAGCTAGTCTCGCCTATTTAATAAAGCTTTCCTGGGAAAAATAAACTTCAGTTGAAACTTAAGTACTGAGTAGAAGTTAGCCAGATGCAGGGTGTGACGAAGAGCATTCCAGAGTGAAAGAACAGAATGTTGAGGTCACCAGAGAATGTGCTCAGCTCAATGAAGTGCATGTTTTTTGGGGGTGTGTCTTCAGAGGTAGGCCAGGCCTTTGTCACTGGTTGGGGAACTAGCTCAGTTGTACAGGCTGGTTGTACAAGCATGAAGACCTGGGTTCAGATTCCCAGCATCATATCACACCAGGCACAGCAGTACACACCTGTAAATCCAGTGCTCAGGTGGCAGAGACAGGCAGACACTGAGACTAGCTGAATCGGTAACCTCAGGGTTCCATGAGAGAACTTTTCTCAACAAATGGACGAGGGTGATTGAGGACACCGACAGCAGTGTCTGGCCTCCATCCACATGTGCACATACAGTCACACATACATGTGTGCCCATACAGATAAGAACATTCATATACAGCTGCACACACATCTCACACACAAAACTTGGGATCTTAAAAAGCAGACGTGTTGTCTCTCAGACTGCAGCACAGCATGGCTTAGTTCTCTGTTTCAGGCCTCAATAGGCTGCACTCGAGTTATCACTGGGGCTGGGATCTCATCAGAGGCTCTGCTGGGAACTTACTTTCAAGTTCCCATGCTGTTGGCAGTGTTTTTGATTCTGTAGGACTGAAGGCCTTGATTTGCTGCCATATATCCTCAGTTCCTGGAGGTTACTGGTACCTCTTCCCTATGTGCTCCTTTCCAACAGAACACTTACTCAATGCAGCTGCTTCTTCGTGGGTAGGAGAAGCTCCCCAGTGTCTACAGTGTCCTGCATGTAGTGACACCATGGCGGGAGTGACTTCACATCACCTTTGCCAGATTCTGCTGGTTAGAGGCAAGTCACACAGCGTCACCCCTCCCTCTCTCCTAGAGGAGAGTGTTATATTGTAAACACCAGCAGGCAGAGATCCTTGGAATGGGGTTTCTTGTCTGTCTGTTGGTATCAGAGATTCACAGAGTTCATATAGTACAATAGGGTCTGCTGGGAGCCATTGAAAGGTTGAAGCAGATATTTGCGTTGTCTTGTAGAGAACACATTAGTTGGGACACACCTACCACCCAGAGACTAGCTAACCACAGGGGAGGAGAGAGGTGGCCTAAAAAAGGTGGCAGCCCTGTGTGCTTTTGAGACTTCAAGGAAATGTAGTCAGTGCAACATGATTAATGGGATATTTCCGGGAAGGAAAGCAAAAGTGAAGTATGGGAAACTGAAGATAAATGGTATATTTACATGACTGGTTTGTATGGTGGTTAATATGGACTGTCAACTTGACAGAGTGTAGAATCACTTAGGAGACAAACCTCTAGGCATGTCTGCGAGGGGGTTTTGAGATTAGGCTAATTGAGGTGGGAAACCCACACTCACTGTGGGCAGCACCATCCCATGGACTAGGGTCCCAGACTGAATAAAGAAGAGAAAGCAAGTTAACCACCAGTATGGCTGTCTGCTTCCTGAGTGTGAACTGGCATGCTCTTGCGGCCGTGCCTTTCCCACCATGATGGACTGGATCCTTGCACCCCTTCCTCCAGACACTGCTTTTGTCAAGTGCTTTGTCACAACCAGAGAAAAGTAACTAATCCAGCTTGGTAGCTTGGTGGAAGTTGGAGTCAGTTGAGATAAGTGAGGGGTTCTCGGTGATTCTAGTGGGCTCTGCTCATTGCCTAGCTTCCTGAGTCTCTTTTTCTGGGGAAGCTGGATAAGATAGTGTTATTGGAGAACAGCAGGATTAACACCCTCAGAAAAGGGACATTGTAGGTCAAGAGGGAGTCTGACTGAAATTAAGTCAAGCACATCTCACATAATTAGGTACTGAGGAGCCCAGAAATGGCCATCTTTGTTTATAACCTTCTTGCCTGAGTGTGCATCACATGTTAGAAGCACTGTGGCGCCTGTGAGGGTGTTGTCATGACAACACCTCTGTCTTTATTCTCTGTGGGCTGTCTCAGTCTGCTGGCTTCATCAGCCACTCCCTTCCCCTATTCTAAGGTAAATAGAGGCTCAGTGTTGGGATGTAGGGTGGGGCATTTATTAGGCCAAGAGGATCCCCACTGATTTTGTTTCTCTGAGAACAATTAAAAATACAAATTTATGCTAAAATGATGATGAAATTTGGCATGTAATAGGATTGAAAGTACTCTTAATCTTCTAGTCATAGAATGTCAGTAATTTATTGCAAGACCTCTGTGTACCACATCGAACTGTTTAAAAGTTACCATCCTTAAGACCTGAGCCACTTTATGATAGGAAGCACTTTCCTGCATTTTCCCCTATGAAAAATTCTCTGAAACCAAAGTGATTCACTGGAAAATACTGAGAATCACATGATGGCTAAAAATAATCCTCTCCTGCAGGAACAGTAAGCAGGGCAGAAGTAAATGTATGTGAATGTTTTACTTGTTGGACACATTTCCCAGCTAAGCCCTCTGCCCATCACTAGGCTGGTCCTCTTCCTTGCTGTGGAGCTGTGCTTTTGTTTGGTGAGGACATGTTGCATTCAAATGCAGGGAGCCTCCAGTGGTGGGCTCTCTGAGGCCTCAGAGCGGTGACTGATCTCAGCCCCTATCTGGTTCTCTTTCAGCCATCCCCTTGAAATCAATAGCAGATTCTATCTATCTGAGAACTTTTTTCCTGCTAATATTATAAAACATAGACTGCTGGTCATGTTATAGAATACAGATTTTAAATCTTTTATTTTTGTTTTTCATTTAGTTGCAAGGAGAGAGAGAGAAAGTATATGTGTGGGGGGGTGGATTTTAAACTACAGTGTTGTAGGAACTTTACCCAGAGCTATCTTTTGTTGCCATGTGTGATGTGTATGTGGTATGTGTACCTATTATGTATGAATGTGTGTGTGTACATGCCCTGTGTGCATGCAGATGGAAACCAGAGAATGTCAGTTGTCCTTTATCATTCTGCCATCCTATGAACCCAGAACTTCCATTTTCAACTAGAACCCCAGCACCCAACTTTTTATGTGTGTTCTAGGAATGCAGCTCAGGTCCTCTCGGGCCTTCCTTCATGCATGGAAGCATCCTTACCCTCTGAGCCATTTCCCCAGCCTACAAAATCCATCTTGTTGCTCCCCCAGTAAATGGCTATAGTAGCCTCCTCACAGTCTGTTCTGCCAAGCAGGCAGGAGGCCTCAGAAAGCCAGTGCCAAGACATTCCCTTATGCACAGAATTCTGCACCGGGTTCTGACAGTAGTCTGGGAGGAGACAAGTGACTGCCCTTCCAGTGTATCTGTGACACTCTGCTTATGACTCCCTGCTCCAGCCACCTGGCCTGGCCCCTTAGCAGCTGAGGCAAGACATTCTCACATTAGGACTGCAGCTATACCAGATAGATCTGGCCTTGGCTCCCTCACATTTAGTTTAAATCTCACCTCCGAGAGGCCTGGAAGGATTAAGGGTGATTCCTGCCTCTCTCTGTCCCTTGCAGGGAGCCTTAGCATAGTGGCTTTGGGGTTGTAAGGACTGTTGGCATCTGTGAGGAAACTTTTGAGCCAGGATCACCCTGTGGTGGTTTGAATGTGAAATGCGCCCTACTGCCTCAGGTATTTGTGATTAACAGTAGTATAATTAGTATAATTAAGTATAATACCCAGCTGGAGGAGCCTTTGGGAAGGTGGAGCCTTGCTGAAGGAAGTATATTGCTGGGGTGGACCTTGGGGTTGATTAGTCTAGCCTTCTAGGTATTGGGAGTCAGCTTGCTCTTGCTTCTGTTCTCTGCTATGGATATATGATGTTGTGAGCTGACTGCCAAGCTTTTCTCTGCCATGATGAAGCTTCCCTTGAAACCATAAACCTAAAATAAACTTTCCTCCCATAAGCTGCTTTTGGTCAGGTGTTTTGTCCCTGCAGTGAGAAGCTAGCTTCTATAGACCCTTTCCACCTCTGGCTGGTGACGGTCACAGGGTAAGCACCAAGACCTCTGTCCTGAGTGGACTCAGCCCCTAGTGAGGACTGTGGAAATCTTGCAGGTCTGAGAGAGGAGCTGAAACAGGAAAAGACCAAGAGCCTGTGTAAATCATCACTCACTCACCCTCTGTGCATTTCTCTTTGCTGCGGCACTGGTGTTCTAGTTGGCTGTGGCACTTGCATTGCATTGCACATTGCATTGTTATTTGTTCTCTGGCCCTGTCCCCAGTGGGACATGAACTTCACATCACAGTTATTTGATGCCAGTATCTGTTATCTTTGCATATGCTTAGTTCAGTAAATGTTGCATTAATTAATGGAGTAACTTAAAGAGAACAAACTTGGGCTTAGCACCTTGACTTTCAGTATAGTTAGAAAATGCGTAGTGTAGGGGTCCACAGGCCTTGGAACCCACAGGTGGATCATGAGCTCATCGGCTATTGTGGGGTCCCTGTCAGTAGAAGTGAGTATCGCTGCTTCTTACACCAGCATATCCATCTTTGGTTTGCTGTGTCGAGAAGGGGAAGCCAGTGTACATTTGTGTCCATGGTCAGATCAGATCTCATTTGCTGAGTCATGACAGTATGAAGGCTGGCATTTATTGAGCACTTTCTATGTGCCAGGCTCTTGGGTAAGAGTTTTCCATCCATGTCCTCATTCATTATGCCCCTGAGTTCTGGAAAGCAGGGTGGTGGCTACTCACCCTGCTCAGCAAGTAGCAAAGCCCCACTCCTAAGCAGTGACCCCACTGCCTCCCTGAGTCAAGCAGATGGATAAGCAACCCTGTGCCAGGTTTTTATTCCAAAGATCAGTGTGGTCCATGCTTCCTGAGTGGAGCGCCTGCTCTGAGAGGTGCTACTGCTTCTGTGAGATGACACTTAAGTCATTAAGAAGAGCAGCCAGCCTTGTCACCAGCTGTACTGGTAGGATGGAACCAGGGAGCTACAGACTGCTGAATCCCAAAAGAACTGGCCTCGTAATGATCTCATGAACCACCCTGTTCAAGTTCACAAGGGGCTGAACCCTGGCCGCCACTGAAGGGTTTCGTTGTTGATTTGTGCTTTGTTTTTGCTTCAGGGGCAGAACAAATGACAGAATGGACAAAGTAAAGGAATGAAACCTTTTTCTTTTTTACTATTACATATTTATTGCATATGTATATTACATAATAGATATTTATGCCTTCACTATTGTAGATAACACAGCAATAAATATCCCTGGAGCCCTTTTTGAAGGAAAGACCTAGGTCTTCACTAGTTGAATTCATAGAACTCAGTACTGTGTGGGAGCTACTGTCTCCACTCAGTCTGATGACTCTGGTGTCAATCACTGGAAATTCCCTCCTGTTCCTGTTCTCCTCATCAATCCAGCCTTTTGTTCATTTTAAAGGAAGTTCATTATCTGAATTAAAAGAGCAAATCTGTTTGCAAAGAAAGGTAAAGGGGATGAGAAAGGGCTGTGGAATTCCTCCACAAATGATTAATCAGTGCAGACATGATATACTGTCTGCCTGCTGGGTTCCAGTTTCCTATGGGGCTTTAATTGATGAGCACTGTGGGGCTGGGGTGGGAGAGAAGTCACTCAACGAAGGGAAGAGGTTGCAAATGACCAAAAGAGCAGTGGCTTCTTGAGTGAGTGTGTGTGCTAGCGCACGAGTGTGTGTGTGCACATGCGTGTCTATTCATGTTTTTCATATCTCTGTGGTTCTTGTCAGCAGTATTAATGTCATATTTTTAGCTCCTGTTAATGATTGTGGCAAAGGTAACATAGCAGATTATGGTGAAAGAGCTTCTAAATTCTAGCAGAGCCCTGTCCGTGAAGAATAAAACCAAGTAAAACACTTATTTATTCACCCTCCTGAATCCATTTAGCCTCCTATGCCCCAAACACCGCATTTTCATAACCATTATTCAAGCTGCTAATTATCGACATTAGAGTCAGTGATGCTCTGGCTTTGCAGAGACACTGGTCAAACCACTCACTCTTCTGTCTTTTACAGCCATGGTTAGAATCAGGCATTATAATTAAGGCAGAACTGCTCAAAGATGAACATTGTAAATCGTGTCCCCATCCAGTGGGTAAATGTTAGGGAATTACAGGGACTTGTAGAGAGTTTACATCTGGTTTCCTCTGCTTTTGAAACTCCCTTTTATTTTGAAAGGGAAAATTAGGGAGGGATAGAAGAGCTGGAGGGCAAAGCAGTTGCCTATAAAACAATGTTCCCATTGATTATAGTCTCAGGATATCATCAAATGCAACTTGAAAAAAATGAAGTGTTTGATAACTGCAAGAAAAATATCTATATTTGATTTATAGTCAAAGTAATTGTACCTTCTTTAAAAGCCATATAGTGCAAATGTTTTCCACATACACACGCCTCATACAGTAATAAAAATTGCATCAGTGGTAGAATGGGGCATTTGGGGAAGAAAGAAGGCAGATCCTGAGGACTTCAGAATTTAAACCCAGAATTGGACACAAGACAGAACATTATTGAGTCACTTGAGAAGACTGAAAAACACATAGTAGCTTACATGAGCATATTTGTACCATAGTAACTTAACTGGAATTGATAACTGCAGTTTTCTGATAACATTATTAAAATGGTGGCCCCAAGGTGTGGGAAACATTTCCTTGGTCCCAGAAGCTAGTTACATTTGTTTGGGGGGTGGATAGCAAGAATCTTTTTAGGTGTGCATAGTAGTGTGGTGTGGTATGATGTGTGTGGGGGGCGTATGTAATGTTTGCATGTATAAAAACATTTTTTAAAGAAAAACCTTCAACTATTGATGGTACTAAGCTGTCTTTCCTGTTTATTGCTCTCTACCTGTTTGTTCATTAGGGAGTACAGCTAGCAGTTATCTCCCCATCCTTGTTTATCATAGATTTTCCTCTATCTGCTTCTTTCCATCATAGTCAAAATTACAAAATCCTTCTCATTCAAGATATGAAATCCAGATTATGTTTAATATGAATTTTTTTCAAATGTGTGTTCCATTCCATTTTTTCCTTTGTTCATCCTGCCCTGTGTCCTCTGAATGGCTGAAAGGCAGAGTGGAAGCTCTGTGTATTTGGGAAACAGCTTGAGGACACCAAGTCTTATTTTCATGCCTTCCTTTCCTTCCTTTTTTTCATCTCAGAGGATCTCTAAGGGGTGTTCACATGGGCCAGTGTGAAAGGCCTGAGCCCCAACCAACCTTTACAGTATCCATTTTAAGGCTAAGACTGTGGGCTCACAACAGCTTGCAGAGTCAGATTAACACAGACAGGGCTATTAGGCTCTGCCCATGGCAAGGACATGTTTCCTCAAGGAGAAAGTAACTTCCTGAGGAGGCTGTGGTTGCACCACAGCAGCCTCAGAGCCTGCGGCAGCACTGGCCTCTCCCTGAGTCCTGGAGAGCATGTCACCCCAGCCCTGTCTCTCCCAGCAAGTAAATACCATGGCCATGCCCGGGGGTTGCCTTTACCATGGCCCCTTCTTTTTATCAAACAGTTCATTTTAATTTTTTTTCCAAACTGCATTTGATGACATCTTGAAATCATAATTAGTGGTAACCCGTTTTATAAGTTATAACAAATTTTAACAAGCTTTTTAAACTCTTCCATGCCTTCCTTTTGAACTGACGTCAGACGGCATAAGGCAGAATGTGAGCATGAGTGTTTGACAGCCCAAGCTGGGTTATGCCACCAGCCATATCCAGTTGCTGACCTACTTGTGCAGAGCTGCCTGGAGTGGGGAGTGTGCATGTGCTATCTAAGGAAGCCCTTCTGCAGTGCTTTTTTCCCCCAGAAGAGTCCAGTGAACATTGCAGAGACTTGAGCAAACCAACATAACTCACCTGGCTCCTCCCTGCTCTGCTTAGACACCAGCTGACTGCATTTATTCCATTAGCCCCATTCCACTGGTAAGGGATCTGAGTGGGAACTTAGTCAGGAGGTCTTGAGAATAAACCCAGGAAGAGCCCTCTGACAACCGTATTGTCATGCTGGCTCTCCCAGCCAGTGATTTTGCCACTGACATCAGGGCCTCAGACTGTTCTAGTGTATACACTGGATCACGCTTCTGCTAGGCATTTAATGAATTCTAACAAGGCACAGATTTGTCTAGGTCAGCACTGTGCTTGGCCACTTTTAGTACAAATAAGGCAGACGCAGCTCCTGCATGCTGGAGGGTGAAAAGCAGGCTTTCCAGAATGCCAGTACTGGCACAGTTATTACAGCCTCTGAGAAAAGCTTTCAGGGCACTGTGGCTTATGGAGGGAGTGACACCCAAGCTGATATGTGAAACAAGGTGATACATGTAGAGCAGTACAGCCTGATTCCCTGAAGGGTCTGGAGTCCCAGAACACTAGACAGTTCCTGAGAAGGTGAAGGGTACAACACCTGCCAATTCTTGGATGATGATGTCAGTACTGAGAGCCCGAACTCCTGAAGAGCAGAGACATTCACTTTAGCAACCTCTAGTACATGGCCTTTGATAGATAACAAATATGAATTTATTAAATAAGGAACATTAATCATTATACACTCTTTGTACTACTTTCTGTTAGATTTTCTTTTCATTAAAATCTGTTGTATTTATAAAAAGGTCTGAAGGGGCTGGAGAGATGGCTCAGTGATAAGTGTTGGGTTGCAAACCTGATGCCTAGGTTTGATTCTGTAGTATCCACATAAAGCCAGATGCACAAAGGTGGCATATGCATTTGGATTTCATTTACAGTGGCAAGAGGCCCTAGTGTGTCCATACTCACTGTGTCTCCCTCTTTCTCTCTGACTCTGTCTGAAGTAAATAAATTAAAAAAAAAAAAAAAAAGATCTGAAAGAACTTGATTTTGCGCAAGTGCCTCCTCCATTGCTAGGCAGGTGGCTGCCTTCTGAACAGCTCTGTTCAGGTCAGTGTTCCTTGCCTGTCCCTCCACAGTCTGTTCTCCCTAGCTGGCTGCAGAACCTGATCAGTGGGACTCAGAAGTAATGTTCTAGAATGTTCTGTGTGAGCTTCTACAGGGAGGAAGGACATTGCAGCAGTGTGCTAGTCATAAGCATACCACACCTAGCATCCTCAAACACTCTGGGTATAGGTGAGGTTTCCAGGTCTCTGCCGAATTACAATTTTCAGTACCCAGACTATTTTTTTAGTCAGTTCCAATTTAGTCATTTTCAAGTCTATTTTGTTTTCCCCTCTATTTTTGAAGATTCTTTACTTATCTTCTGTAACAAAGTGGCATGTATTCTAAAGGCCATCACACCATCCTTGCTTCTCAAGGGTTAGCATGACTCCCATCTCTAAATAATGACTCCAGGCAC